>JABUQX010022723.1:0-37500 GCA_015478945.1 Trachelipus rathkii
TTTATTAGAAAAATTGAACACTAACGTTGAAGGTGTAAAGTATGGTTTGGCCTGCTTGCATGACTGTGCATAGTAATTTTTATATTTATCACTATAATTGTTTTCCTGCTTATGAGTGGATCGTATTGTCTTCTCTGTTCACAAACTGTGTCCGCTGAGTCAGGATGAAATCCTACTGTTTGTCTTGAAAAAAGCTGAACAGGGTTTCGCTAATTCTTAAACTTTTGTCATAAGAATATGATTTTATTTTAGAATACAGAAGTAAAGGTTTATTTATAACAAACCTTTGGTGTATTTAAAATACTTAATTATCTACAATAGGTGACTTTCAAAATGAGTTATTCTTTGATACGATGTATTAAATTATATGTAGATAACTTATTCATTTAGGAAGATCGCATTTAAATGAATGTCCGAAACAAAACGTATTAGAGTTCGAATAGTTCACCATTTGATAATTGATGGTGGGAAGCTTGTGTAAAGCAAAATAAAAGAAAGCTTAGGTTGTCTAACATTTGAGTAAACTCTAGAGAAAAAAAAGTAAAAAAATCTAAAAAGGTAGCATTTTAATACTCAGCAATCTCGAGGCACATTAACGGCCACATTTTATTTAGAGATCTATTGAATTTACTACAAAAACAAGATCTAACCTGTCTTTTAATTTGGCACTGTCGATGATAATAATAGATATTGCATATTAGAGTTTAGTGTGATGTATCTGGGAGCTTGTTGTGAGTACTGTGCCATAGTTAGTATAGTATAGATAAGGGTGGGGTAGAGCTTTATTTTCCTCACATTGTTTTTCATGAGAATGTATATTATACTCCAATATTTCTATTTTTAGGTTCTGAATATTTTGAGTAAAATGTGAATTACGGTAGATATATTATTGTCCTCTTGGGGTCAAATTCAAGTTGAATAGGACCCTAATAAAACATTAGAGGACAGGTTGATCGTGGACATAAAAAATTACATTTTCTATTATACGATAGCCAAAACAGAGGTAGAAAATACTCGTGTTCCTATCCGTGCAACTGAGGCCTACTGAGTAGCAATCAAGAGTATATAGTTACAATTTTTGTATACTTGTTAAAGCGTATATTTGGACTATGACTACTTATGTCTCTTTTAGTAAATTTAGTTATCTAATTTATTTATCATCGTGCAATATGCTAACAATAAGAAAATACTATAATAATGAATTGATAATGAGTTTAATGAATTTTTTATAAATAAAACTAATTTGTACATATGAAATGCTAGAACAAATGTAGCTAGAAAAACATACATTCTAACATACAAAACACACTTATCCCCGCCTCCTAACACTCAAATTATTAGATATATTAATACATTCATGATATCTTTTCAACAACTCACAGTCAATTAATAGATTGCTAAATCATATATTTTATACTTTAACAGGTATATGCTTATTACAACTATTACTAAATTTAGTTAATAGGACTTTTTATCCTCATGGTATTATAGATAGAGAGAAAGAGAGGGAGTAGTCCTATAATATTTTAATATTATATTCATACATAAATATTTTATTAATATTTCATACATACTATTATTTTTTTTTTTTACTAACTTTCACGTATACACCTAAAACTATCATATTTCACATATTAATTAACTTGTTTTTTCTTCTTCACATAGTTGTACTGAATTATATTCTTTCTACTTTCTCATTTTACATCTATTTCTTCTATTAAATTCATCGCTAATACTTAATTTAAAGAAATTCTAATTGTCATTAATGATCAAGTGCTCTATAGCATTTTTTTCTATTAGAAGTTTATATAATTATTAATTGACTTGCTTTAACTACTTGGAGAAATAATAGTAATAATAGTGTATATGCTAAAATAATTATTTTTTATGTATATCGAATATACTTATTCATCTGAATTATTAGAATTTATGGGAAGGTATAAGTTATGGGAGCATAATGTGTTCATATATATCTGAATAGTATCCTTTACTCATTTTATATCGATAATAATCCATTTTGTGTTTATTCGTATTCACAATTTAAGTTATGACTCATAATTCATAATATGAGTTTTAGATAATAGGTTGTATACTAAACAAAATCAAATACCTACATTGTAATAATTAGGTTGATATCATATATATATTGCTTCTCATAGGTCAACAGTTTTCTTCTTTCTTATTCGAGTCAGGAACACTGTTTCTTCCGCTATTTTCCCCCTCTTTATTTGCACATTTTCAATATCAGTCATTATTTTTAGTAAATAGGTTTTCCCTTAATTATATATATATATATTATATATATTAACTCTTAAATCCTTATATATCACGTATATATATATATATATATATATATATATATATTCTATATATATATATAAACATAGGTATATATCTATTATATATATATATATATATATAGTATATATAATATACTATACTATAATATTATATATATATATATATATATCTATATATATATATATATATATATAAATAGTATATTATATATATATATTATAAATCTATATATCTATGATATATTATATATTATATTATAATATTATATAATATAATATATAATATTTATATATATATATTATACTAGGAGCGATACGAGTAGGTTATTAGGAAGGAAGAGGCATTAAGTAGAGAGTAGGGTAACTCATATGACTATGAACTTATCTGCGTTACCTGTGTGTATATATTGTATTACAAGAGCACGTGGTAATAGTGTTCTGGACAATATGTTTGGATGAGAGGAGGCGAACAGATGAACACGCGTATATGCATCTAATGTACAGCACTAGAGTTCAGATTGGACAATCTAGGTGACGAGAAGATTGTATAAATGAGGAATGAACGATTGATGCACGTTTGATTGAGTGACTGTGCATATGAAGAACTGTGGTGTTAATGTCAAGAAGTAATGACCTAGTACGTTTTGAGCTTCGTTCTCTGCTCTCTGATGGAACGATCAGTTGATGCTACTAGGTAGGGTAGGATGTAAATTTGATTACATTAGTGAGACCTGAAGATGCATAGTGTTCAGGTATACTTTGTCTAGCTTTCTAATCTCAAATCTGTGTCATGATTAGTGACACTCTAATTATATATATGATTATCATGATTAGCCTATTAGCCTACTGTAGCGCATCTACGGACTATCCGATAGGATCTAGTATATCCTTCACGGGGATGGCATACTCTATAATAATTACCTTATCATATAGCAATAATATTCATATATAGCCTATCTGCTATATGCCGTTTAGAAAATAGACTAGTGGCATGATCGTTCTTTTTGAGGATCTAGACTTAGCTCACATGACTACTCCGGTAAAACGCAGTCATTGAAAATATATTACGCTAAGTGAGGTTATTATATATATATAATACTATAAATAATAACATGATAGGACGTGTACATTTTTCTGTGAGTTATCACTCTTATGTATATGTTTTACTTAGCTATGATCTGGAAGACCGATGATTAGAGTTCTTTAAAGCTTTGGTTTTCCTAAAAATTCGCGAGTGTTTCAAGAATTTCTCAGATGGCATATCGCAAGTCTCTATCTACTCCGAGTCCACGTACATTCTTTATGTCTATTCTGTGCCTTGAAAGCAATGGTCTTCTCTAGGTAGAAACCTTCTATAGTCGATATTCAAGTACTATATTTACACTTAGACATATCTCACATGCGGCATTATTTAACAATCTGTGCTGGTTCATACACAGAATAATATGTGTATATGAGGTATCAAAAAAAATTATGACTGTTACTCATAAGCTTAGCCCTATCTTGTATAGCAATTCTACTATATCATAAACTTTATCATCTAATACATCATAGCTTTCACTACTTTACCCTACTACTCTTCATATCTATTATCATGCCTTGAACGTGATATTATACTCATTTCATAGCTCGATTTTAAGGTCGCAAAGTTGATGCATCAAAGAGAATCACATCTACTAAAACACCTGCATAATCACATGGTACGAGTAATACATTTCTCAATAATATCATTAGTAGATATCCTATTGAGGTAAACACAGGTACACAAAGTATATCATATACTTCAGAAATATAGTTATACTATAAAATTAACAGGCCTTCATCTCTAATATGATATCTACAGAATGTATGTGCTGAGTAATTATTGTGATAATATATATTTAATATAGTATATATATTTATTTTATATTTACATCATAGATAGTACTCCGTTATATATATATATATATATATATATATAATATACTATATTATAAGATACTAGGTGTTATTATTATATGATTCATCATATATAATATATTTATATATTTATTATATATATATTACTATATATTTTAATATATTATATCTATATATATGATATATATTAATATATAATTTAATATATATATAATAATATGGACTATATATTATATATAATATATATATATACTATATATATTATATAATATATATATAATATTATAATAGTTTTCTATAATCTATCGTTCTTAAGGCGAACAGCAAAGGCTATATAGGTGAACTAGTATATATACTTATCCCTATGCTATATACCTACTTTAGGTACTCCGGTTAATATTGAACAACCAAAATTGCTGTGTCAGCTACGGTATGAATTTATCGTTAATATTTCATTTTAATATTATAACTATAATAATTAGAGAATTTATACTAATACAATACTCATATTATACCTACATTTATATATAACGTAATAACAAAGAGCAGAAAAACATAAATCAATGAGATAGATGATGCGTTTTTTTTGAAGTTCGAAGTGTTTTGGTTCTTATATGTGCTAGGTAAGCACATCGTATCATACGTTATCGGAGGTCCGAGAAGGAGACAGGTCTATTATAATATTAAAAAATAAACACTCCGTGATTCTGGATTCAGCGAGCTCAGGTATACCAATGATCTTTCAATATTGTCGGTTCGAATGCGAGTCGATAAGCGTTTGAATTATGTGTGAGGAAACATGACTCAAAACTAAGCCTAGATCATCTCTTGTCTCTATCACATTTCTATTCCTACATATCACACCATTATTAGACTCTAGACACGCAAAGTACAATCACAAAAATCATACTTTATAATATTAAAAAGAATAAAAGATCACTATTTCAAGCTCGAACAAAGACTAAATATTTGAGCGAGAGAGTACTTCGTCGCACAGAGTAATCGATGATACGATGGTCGGAGTGTCGCGCCTCTACATTCTACTTATAGTCTAGACATGAATACTGACTATATATAATCTATTTGTAGTCGTGAAGATTATATTATTATATATATATTATCGATATTATAATGATTTTATTACTCTTTTTTAGATTTTAATAAAAAAAATATCGCAAAAATTGATACCTCAATTTTATCCATATATCAATACAGATAGCGTCACAGTGACCGCTTAGGACTAAGGTGATTAATAAGATGTCTATACCTACCTAGATATAACGGACTCTCAAATGATAGGTCATTGAATTTTAGGATGATGAATAGGTAATTTGGTACTGTTATATATAACAGAGATAAGTAAGCTGCCATCTTGACGATCGTAAAATAACTCAATTTTTTCCTATTATTATTTTCATGGCTTTATTATGTGGTAAACGATACTTATATATATATATTTCATATTTATCATTAATCTAGAATACTATATTATATGACCGGGCAAGGAGGGTGTGGCCAATCCCACAATTTATGAGTAGATTTCTTTTTTTTCACCGATTTTATAACTGCATATGATCGTTTAGAAAATCGAGGCAGTATTCAAGCTAATGTTGCACTTTATTGTAATTGACAACTACATATAATGAATTAATTAAACTATTAAAGGGTAATATTTTACTTCAATTTCAAAAAAATGATTCTCGGAAAGTTCTTGAATGGAACTGCTAAAAGGGATATATTTCTCAGACATTTCTTTTCGCTCATTCATATTTGGCTTTTTTTCAAATTGTTGGATATCCAGGATAAACGTTTTATGGAGAGAATTTTCATGCTCCTTGTAATAATCTACTCTTTTGTTTGTCATTTACATATAAGTTTGAACAGGATGCTCTCTACATCTTCAATACTTTTTCTAAAGCTAAAACTAACCTCTCACTTTTACTTTCGGCTTCTTTTTCCATAGAAGTCAGGTGACAGTACTGTGTATGATGGTATTGTATGAGATACATTAAAACGAGTGTATAATTAAAGGATTTGATAATAACTCAATTCCTATAGTCCTAAACATCAATATAACAAAGATGTTTTGCTTGAATACTCTCGCCAATCTAAATTTGACTAAATATACCACTTTAATTCTTTGATGTTATGTGAACTAGGAACAAAAGGTGAATAGAGAAATATAGGATAGTATTGCTCTACAAATTTTTTATAAGAGTCTTGTCCTTGTTGTAGCATGTAGTTTAGCTTCAATAACAGTAAAATCCTTCCATTTTGGCGGGCATAATAGACTATAGTATATCCATACCACCCATACACCTATCCAATTCTCTCTTAATGCAAAAGTGTCACAATCAATAACCTCCTGTGACCAACCATTACAAATCCTTGGAGGAACTGAAAAACTCTTAGTAGTAGGAAGTGAGTAAGCATAGCTTGTATTCAAAGGGTTTGAATAAGTTTGAGGATTTGAATGGGATTGAGATCCTGAATAAGATTGAGTATTTGAGTTAGTTTGGTAAGAACCAGAGTTCTGAGGATTCTGGTGTACATAACTGGTGAAAGTAGAATAATTATAAGCTACATTTGATGTGACTGGTACAGAGGGATCGTTTGGTATCTGTCCAGTATTTGACATTTCATAGGTGTAGTCAGTGGGATTATAGTAATAAGGATTCGATAAAGTAGGTTGAGTCATATGATAATTACTTTGGGCTGGAGTATTGTGATTTGAACCTGGTTGAGAATACTCTTGTAGTAATTGTATCCGTGTTTGATCTGTGTGTTTTGTCTTGGAGGAGTGCGTTGGGGAAGTTATCCTGGTGAGGCAGTACAAAGGACAACCGCTTGCGAACTTTTTGATGAGAAGGAGAAGGTTAGTAGAATGATTTGCTATGTGTGGAATCATCCTTCATGATAGTCCTTACCCTCTTTTTGCAATAGTGTGACCAAATACATATAATCTGGTAGCTATTCACTCGTCATGTCTCGTAGTATATTGTATGGATTCAACTCGTGGATATTAGTTTATCGTCTATTCTGAGAATTCGCAAAACGACATGATGTCATCGACTCTCGGAGTACGGTGATGAATTTCTATTGATCTCAATGTAATTTAATATACAAATCTATGTAATCTCTTCACTTATCATACTGAAGGTGGATATGCCGCACTGTACACGAAAATGCGTTTTGCCGTAAGTAACTGTGTTCCAAGCTGTGTGATGCGATAGAAAGCTATGGTCTAGGCACGTCTACATAGACGCTTCTGAGATATCTGATGTGTCGAGAGCAGCGATACTTCAGTATTTAGAGATGGACACGCGCATGATGAATGGATATGCTGACAGCGTGGTTATGGTGCTTTTTTTCTTTTGTTCTCTTCATTCTCTCATACATTGTATGAGGGTTTTTCCGAGGAAAAATAATCATCTATAGTTCATATGGAGCCGAGACGATAGAGCTATATGAAAGTATTGTCTATTCAGAGTTGTCGCAGACTAAGCGCACCAATCTGCGTGAATTGCTACCTTGTGGAATAATCGTGCCTGCAGTAAGGCTCAAATCCTCTATGTAAATAGATAAGTCCTGACCAGTTTCCAGTTTGTATTTTCCGGGGTCTACTACTTTGAGCTTTTGCAAGTTCTTAATTGATGGAGAAGAGCAATAATGGCTTCCTACTCATGTAATATCTTCTGTGTTTCTTGTTTTATTGATGGTGGACGTACGAATTCATTCTAGCGTATTTTGTTCTAGGTCCTATAGGAGAAGATGATGTGTTTAGAGATAGTAAAGTCTAGATAATGCAGAGATTTGTGATGGTAGGGTCTAGAGTAGAGAGTTGGAAATGTACGGGATAAGTGATTATTGGAATAAGGATTAGAATAACGAGATTCTCTTGGAGGTTGAGTAAGGCTAGAAGAAGAACTCTTTATGACTAGTAGGATGCATTAAATATCTTGCATCTAGGATATGCAAAACTTTTGTATAGAAAGTGAAAGTAAGCTTGCTGAAATGAGGAATTGCCCGAAAGATGGTCTGGGTGAGAATGATGTTAGAATTGTGTAGTACGTGTTGAAGAGTTGGATAGCGTGATTGTTTATTCTGTCCTATCCCGATGTTCAGAACTCATACGCGTGGTCAATTGTGGAGTTGTCTGAGTGTGTTGTATAAAAGTGAATTGATAGTATTGTGGTGATGAAGTAAGTATAATTATATTCGTGTTAAGTATACTGGAGAATGTACGTACCAAATGGTAATGTCGATAGCTAATGTATTAATAGACTACTCTGTTAATTGTGAGGTTGAGCTCGCGAATTATCCCTATGAGTATGTAAGTGTTATAAGTGGTGATGCAGAATTGTAATAATGCTCGTGACATATTATCATAGTAGTATATATTTATCATGATGAATCAAATTTGAGTGCGAACGATGTATTCTATGGGTGTTCATCAATTATGTTTTTGTGTTGTGCACTTGTCCTGGGATACTTAAAGGTATTTGTTTCCATTTAGGATATTTTTATTGAGTAGGCTTATGAAGAGCTTTGAAAAAGAACGGAGAATGGTCTAATTTTGAATAAGTACATATGGTTGTGCTGTTAGTGTGTCCTAGTTCGAGCAGCTATGGAGAGAACATGCTCGATGGAATCGCAGGTTCTTCTAGAGAATTAATTGAGATATGTGATGCATTTAATAAGCAAATTCTATTGTTCGCGTATTTGAATCTATGTGAATGTCTTCCCCCTGGGTATTAATTAGTATTGGTGTATTGACCTCTGGAATATCTCGTTCATGAGATTATTGTGTTAGTGATATTTGATTTCATAGTCAAACAACAAGTAGAGTAGTATCAGTGATTTTTAAGCTAAGTAATTAAAAACAATTAGTTTATAGTTTTTTATTCAGTATTTAAAATTAGTATATAAGTTAAGTATTTTTTTTTATTTGAATATTATATGACTAGACATGGTATCATCTGTGATTTCTCTAACAATTACCAATTCTTCAAACTTACTTAACTACGCTCACAAGAATTTTCATATCTCCAATCATGTGTTAATCCTTTAAATTAGTTTCAATTATATTATATAATTATAATATGAGTCTTTAAGATTGTAGGAAACTAGAAATCTAAAAATCAATGCATATTGTTGTGATGTGAAGTGGCGAAGTGATGGCTAGAGTCACATCGGTGGCTAGCAACACAGGGAAGCACAAGGTCATCGTTCAGGACAGTGAAAGGTAGCGCAAACTTACTTGTATCTTGTGTGTGTTGAGTGTGGAGAGTCAGGTTCTGATTCAACTCTTCTTCTCCCAATTTCGTATCACGCACTTCCAGTTCATACTCGGAAATGTGAATAGAAGTGAAAATTTCTTCTATTACCACATCGCTAAGATCACGATACGCATCTCAAAATTGTACCCTGACGACGCAGTCTGCGGTGAGAAGATGTTTTTCGCTGTTAGCTGCAGGCTGTAAAAACTTGCCACATTTCTGGATCCATGTGAGATAGACCAGTTGTGTTATCAAACAATATTCCATAGTGTTAAGTCAGATTTCAATTTTTATGAGAATGAGTAATATTTGTAGTTTTAGTTAGAAAATGAATAGACTTTAAATAATTTGAGATTTTAATTCGACTATAATGTTAGTCAATAGAAAATTTAGTCTGATCATAGTCGCTATAATGGAAGTATAGGAATATTAAGTGAGAAGTTGTTAGTATAGGTGTAGACAGTATGGGGTAAGAAATTATAATTTTTTAGTCTTTTGATATATCACATCTCTGTCAGTTTTAACGAGACATAATTTCATGTGGATCTACAAACTTCGGTGAACTAACACATTGAATAGAAGTGTAGTCGTATTTTACCTAATTAACAATATTTGAGGGGATTTAACAAACCTTGCATTCATGAGTAAAATTACTATTGACAATGATGAATTAAATTAATAAGTTGGGAACAATTTGTTGCTTGTTTATCAAAGAAAAGGTATTTTAATTACGAGGTATATAGTTAGAAGTGTCGAAAACGAAATACGATCCAAAACTGTAATGAACAAAGACACTGAACTAAAATTATAAATAATAGCTTAGAGTTATGATTGGGAGTTGTATTAATTTCTAAAGTAGTTCATTAATTATGATAATATTTTCAGAGGATGTGAATATTAATGAAGCCTATGTTACCTTAGAGATAAGGACTTCATGAGTGCGGCGTTTGTGAAATGTTTTATGGATGATGAGGATATTTGACTGTATCAAACAGAGATAATACTGAAACATAACTGACTTATTGGTAAGTTATAGTTTTTTTATTATGCTTTTTTAAGTGTAAGAATTTATAATATTTCATTTATCTTAATTCTAGAAACAAATTTTAAGCTGGAATCAGTCATAATGCCGATACGTTTTCTTTTATTTCAGATTTTATACTCGATAGAGTTTTAGAAAATCGAGCATATTAACAATGCTTTCAAAATTATGTGTAAGCTAAACACACGACTGATATAGACCAGTGGTGACCACAGTAATATACGAGCTGGAATGTCCCCTGTACATATCAGTCATTAATAAGTTAAGTTGCCCATAAATATACTAAAATTTTATAAGTGTTGTTTTGCTCTTAATTCTCACATTACTCTATTTCAATGTTAATGTTAGCGAATAATTTTCTGTGAGAATTTTGGCAATAAACTTTTCTTAACACTAAAACTAGGGCTTGTTCACAATCACCACTGATATTATATATTATTAATATATATATATGAGACTATAATATATTATATATGTGGAATATATGATAAGTTAAATAGTATATATGATTAATATATATATATAATAAAATATGATAAAATAAATATAAATAAAAAAAAAAAATAAATAAGAGAGGTATGTGATATATATATATGATAATAATTCGCGAAACGTGAGCTGGTTTATCCCAGTCTTTCCCGTGGGTTGTAATATGAAAGGCGTTCGCTCACTATTGATTCTTATTAATCATTTCCAAACAATACTGGACAGTAAAGCTCGCGTGACATTGAAAATCTGTATTAATAAAGAAGGCATGAATAGAACATCTGTAAATAAAATAATATACCTAATAATTATTAATAATATAATTAATATATATATATAATATTTAATAAAAATATTATATTATTTTCAATAAAATTATGTATGTTATTTTTTACTTAAATCATTAGATTATAGTTAATTGTAGCTGACTACATAAAGTTTATATCTACTTCATACAACTACTATTTAAAGCATATATTAATTTAGGGTCAATTATTTAATCATAATTTGATATGACTATATACATAAATTATCACATGATATATAACTTATAATATATTAAATTACTGATTATTATAGATATAAATAATAAGATTAGTGAATATAATACTACGTAAGTATTCTTAAATCAAAAATCTATAGAAGCAATAAATAACTATTAGGAACACATATAACCAATTTTTGCAAAAATATATTATTATTATTAATATTTTGAGATTATATTATTATATTCATTGAACTATAATCAATATTGTTTATTATTATTATTTTATTTTTTGTTTTTAATTATTATTATTATTTTAGAACAACTTGAATTATTATTATTATGTATAAATATTAAATTAATACAATAATGTTATATAAATTGAATCATATTATAATTAATAATTAAATTATTTGATAATTTAATTAACATTTTCATTACTTGCTGGCGAATCAGACTTCCTGTAATGGGCATTCCATATTGGAATACTAGCCTTTAATTCCATTGCAGCTTTTCTCTGTTTGTTTAATTTTATAATAAAAAAAAAAAAAAATAATAAGAACTACAATGATTGAATAGATAAAAATCATGATAATAAGACTAATATTTAACTCAATAAATATTATCAATTTATATATATTTCACATGAAAAATAATTTTTTGTTAATTTTATTTTGGATATAGATTTGATAAATCTATACATAACATCAAATCACCATTCTCAACACGTTAACACCTCTCTCTACAAAGCATAAGAGCTTGTTTTAGTTCGTATCATTTTTCTCTCCAACTGACTAATAGTTTCTTTAATTCAGCCCATTTCAATGACTTTGCTCCTACTAAATTAACTATCTCTGCCTCTTCAACTACTAGCTCTCTTTCCCAGAATTCTCTTTTCTTCTTATTGAAGTTAATATTTAAAGAGGAATTGGAATCGAGGTGGACTGTTGGGATTGGAACTTGGGATCTTCCAAAAGAGTTCTACTTTCGGGATTTAGGACTATCAGGAGTCTTAAACAATGCTATTATATTTATGGTCGTTAAAACCCAAAACAATTATGGAAAAGACAGTTTAAGATATATATTTGTAAATAATGATGCAAGATGTTAATAAAGTTAAAATATGGAGACTAGAACATAGATATATCTAACCATTGATGCATTGTTATGTAAGTGAGCTTGATTAATTAAGTTTAAATCTATTGATTCAGGTGTTTATTATTATCTTTAATTGCAGTAATATTTCTCTCTATATTTGCCACTCTATCACAATCTCTGGATGAATTTGATGACAGATCATTATCAAATTATAAATATTTCTACTGTTTTTTGCTTATCCTATCTGCATATTTACTCTCTAATCATTTGATCTTATTATGTATATTATTTATTATTAATTTAATTAAGGGTAGTATGAAGTGCAACTGTACAAGTTAATTGGTCCTTTTTTGAATTGTTCTCTTAAAGTGATTATTTATCTCACGTGAAAATTAAAACTAAAACTTATTTACTTTTCATACTTGATATTTATTGAAAACACGTTTGCATATCAATGTAAAAAATCTATTTGAAACCAAAATTATTTTTATTTATTGTTTTAAAGTATAGAAAGGAAGGAACTATATAAATAAAGTAAAGAATTTTTTATTTATAATTTTCTTTTTTATAATTGAGATAATGGGTGGATGTAAACATCTCATTATTGGATCTGAAGTAAAATTCTTTATATAATCTTAGAATCATTTTCATGAGGTGTTAGTAAAAAAGATTTTACTTTTTTTTACAGTCAGTATATAAAGATTGCAAATTAGATGATGAACAGTTTTTAAGACTACAGACGTACAAAAGTAGAAGAAAAATAAATGAAAAGACACTTAGTAAATTTTTTATTAAAAAAAGTTGTGTTGTAGAACTCAAAAAAATTAGTAAGAAAATTTGGTGAAAATATTTAATAAGTTTTCATGTTTGCTATCTTGATAAAATGTCTTATGTTAATTGTGTAAGGTAACAACTGATGATTCTGTATTGATCAGTATGTTATAATTTGACATTCTTGTTATTTTTTGTAAAATAAACTAAGACTTGTGTATATCTTGTATTTTTCTTGCTAATTGATAAATAATTATTCTTCCTTGAAGCTATCATGTTCAAATTGAAGAATGTAATGGTTTTTTTTAATATTTCTTGTAATATTATTTGTTTTTTTGTTTGTTATGTTTATATTAAAAAGGTCGCGTTAAATTTAATTATTATAAATTACTTGTAAATGCGTTTTAAAGTTATTTGATAAATATTTAGTTGTAATTGGGTCTCCTTTATAAAATATGTTAAAATGTTTTAAAAAATTTGGGGTTAATGATACAAGGAAGATCGGATACATTTCTAACATATAAACAGTTTAATATAATTTTTATGGTTAATCTAGCAAATAGCCTAAAAATATAAATTTTAATATTATTTACTTAAAACTTAGTTAAATTAATTTTATTTTAAAGATATTTAAAAAAATTAGTTTCTGATTATACTTAAATATTTAAAATATTTCGATTAATTATTCAACTTCTATAATCAATTGTACAAATTAAACTTATGGTAAATATTACTACACAGCTTCATGAATCTTTAAAAGTTGAAGTTCAGACCCACATCTAAAATTAACAATTAATAATTATGTAATTATTACCAATCTTTGAAAAAGACATTTCCCAGTATATGATTAATGACTGCTTTTAAAGTGGCTATTAAAGGGTTATATGGCTTAAAATTAATGACGAGTTTTAAGTCGTAATGCTTAATGACCAAATTAATAAAATTCTGAATGTATTTATTTTTATTATTTAATAAAAAAATTATTGGTTAATTTTCGTTTTTTATAGATTTTTCTTTCTTAAAATAAAAAATATTAATAAAAACAATTACAAATACGTAAAATAAAATTTCAAAATTTTTCGATTTTTTTTATATGATTTTTTATTTAAAAATAATAGCGGACCCCTGGGGGCAAAAAAAAAAAAAATTTCTGATTTGTAAACAAACATACTAATAATAAAAATATGTACTTCAATATGCAAAAATAATACTAGTATGTTTAAAAAAAATGTGTAAAATATTTGTCTTTTAAGGTACTGTAATAGAAAAACTTAAACCTAAAGGTTTATAGCACACTAAATTGATCTTAAATATTAAAAGTATTTATATACACAATATATTAATGATTTTAAGAGAATTTTCATCACTCTTAGAGGGGATAATCCAGTTATCTCTTCTAGTCATCTCCAATAGCAAAACAAATGGAGGTCTTTGTAATGTCTCTGTTGCTTCTTTCACGTCTCTCTATCTTGGAGTTAAAGACCTTCAGAGGTTTTATATCTCTGTGTTAGTTTATCTTTTCTTCTTAGTAACTCTTGAATGTGTTACATTTTCCACTCGGAACTCTATTGGTTAATGAAGGTCCAATCACGAAGGATCTTACATTCAAATTTTCTGTAAATCTCCAGACGAGTGAAATGTGGTTGTTATAGTCCATCTTTCAGAAATTATTATCAGATGGAATTTGGCAAGCACAGTAGAAGGTTTGATATAAAATTAAAATTTAAAAAACAAAAAATAATACCTCTGCCGTTAGGAAAAAGTCTTCTTAATCCTTCTGTCTGATAGGTCAAACACATTACATCCACATTGTCCTAACTTGAGAATCGCCCTCCCCTCCCACATACAAGCACACCTAAAACTTAATTCTATGGAAATTATTTTACATATAAATGATTAACCAGAATTGCTTATAATCTATTAAAAAATGTTATCCTTAATAAATATAATTAATAATACTTGGAGATTAATTGAAAATGCAGATATTCTATTTCCATTTACTTCTCTAAATCATTCTTTAAACACCAACCAGGATTCCATTTGATATTTCTTAATACTAAATAGGAAATAATTCATTCCTATTTGTACTATTATAATTTCAGTTATTATGAAATTAATTCCATACTTTCAATGTTTATTTTTCTATTTGTTTATCTTTATGTTAGCATGTATTATTATCTACATCTTCTATGTTTGTTCATTTTTAATAAAATACTTATATTATGTGAATTTGTAAATAAGAATGCAACTAAAGAGTCGATAGTTGTTCTAAATTAACTATTTTTAAGCCATTTCAATTGTAGTAGTCTTTAGCATATAATTTTTTCTATTTACAACTATTCTCAATTCCTACTTTCTGTAAGAAGACACTTTTATTTTCTAGGAAAGTTGGTGGAATTTATTTGTAGAATTAATGGAGAATTGTCAATGTTCAGATGTTTCAGTCTCAATGACTCACTTCTTCAATATCAATTTTTCCAATTTTCGTCAGATTCATTCATTAACCACTAAATATTATAGTTTTAAAATTTTCAATAAATCAGTTTATCAATTCTTCTATTTAAAATTTTGAGGTAGATTTTTGTTTATTTGGTTGAAATCCAAATAATTTGTACAGTTGGCTTTCATTCTACTTATGATTCTATCTTGTCTGCATGCCCTTGTACAGTTTGAAATGTTTAAATGTTTCGAATGTGGCAACTGCAACTGTGTGACAACGTCAGAATAGTTCTCTGATTCGTATTTTCTGTTTTCATTAAAATTTAAATATCTAACTGAATAAGTTTAATGTTTTAACTTTTCATTGTTACCTATTTTTTTTTGTAAAAGTAAAGTTAATCAAGCCTTTTTTTTTTAATAGCGCTAAATCATTATCATTTAAAATTTTTAAAATGAATGAGAAGACAACGAGTCTAGACAATTTTCCATAGTTATCTATTTCTTTACGTGCATGATCTTAGCATGTCTTATAAACATCTAGAACAAATTGAAGTTTCTGTTCTGTTGTGATTATCATAATCAGTTTGTACTAAGGAAGAGTGACTTAGTTAGTTCTTTCTGTATGTGAGTAAAATCTTAAGTTTTGTAAAGAATATGTTTGGTAATTATCTGGCCTGCATATGCATTTCTGTTAATGTTTTCTTTGTTTGAACTAATGAATATATTATATTTTCTGTTATATTTATTTATATATATATTTTCTTAAATTGCTTAATTGAGGATAATTACACAATACATATAAAAATATAATAAATTTTAATATCACAAATATAATATATAGAAAGAATAAAATGTTTTTCAAATATGCTGTTAAATTTGAATAATAATATGAAATTTATATATATTCTATTTATATTATTCTTTACTAATAAATTAGTTCTTCTAAAATATGTTTTTTAATAATTTTCTGTAATATTGAAGTTTATTTTTCCTTGGTCTTACTAACGGATCTTTTTGTAGAAAGTTTTTCATTAATAAGTTTTAAATGTTCCTAATTCCATCGAAGAAGGCGTTCCAGCAGAAATTTAAACACTTTATGGTTATATCTTTGATTTCCATTTCCCACTAAATTTTGAAGGTTAGAGGTTTATTTTCTGTTCATTATTCAGTGTAGGTTAGTTTCATTCGCTACTAGGTTACTATTTGTCATTTTGGTTACTTAACCTTTTTACCATATTTTCTATTATTTTTTTATGCATTAATTTTTCATTGAGGAGAAATAGAAAACACAAGGTGTTTTTAAACAGCAACTATATCTTAGAATGTATGTTGGGACCCGATAGTTATCAAGATTCGGGCTGAGGCCAGAGTTTTCCTAATTCTCCTTATATAAATGGATTACTTTTTCAATGTGAATTTCAGTAACTTCTTTTCAACTTAATTTTTATTTAAATCTTCTTTTCAACTTAAAAGTTGCTTAAATAAATGTAATAATTTTCATGACTAAAGAGGCTTTTCTTAACCTAGGTGAAAGATTGTTTTCATCACCTTTCTAGTCTAAATATTTTCTTTGCTTATTTGTGTTTAAGCAGGAAAAACTATTTTCGAGCTCTCATAGGTAAAAACTAAACGGTTTTATTCCTTGTTAAAATCTTTACTTTAGATTAACAATTCCTGAATAGTTTCTAGAATTTTTTGCAAAGTAATCGGTTGATTCCTTCTAAATTTTTATTTAGAATTCCTGATTATCTTTAAATTCTGAAATAATAAGGATTTTCTGTCCTTTTCACAAATGAGCCTCGACTGATTCTGTTTTGTGTTCTTGCAACAGAATTATCAAAAATTTTGTCTTTTTTATACAAATTTATCACAACTTTTGACCTTTAAACTAACTTTCTGTGTTGGTATCTATAAATGAATCTGAACCTTTTTTCTGTTCTTTTATATCTACCCCTATGTTTGGTTGGGTTTTCACCTCGTAACCAATGATAGGCATATTTGAGCTTTCTTTTACCCTTAGGCAAATTGTCCAGGTCTGCTTGGGGGTAAATGCCTGCTTCGGTATCTAGGGTCAATCGTTGTTCAAACTTATACAATTGAAAACTTACTATGAACCTGAAGGTTCTTCAAAATGTTTAACAAGAATGTAATTAATCAGAATTCTTGGGAACTGTATCAGTAAAGAGATTTCCATCGAAGCTGTCTAATTCTTCTTATGACGTAGATCTTCTTCTTTGATGTCGCACCAAAATGTCCTTTTAATTCATCTTGTTAAGTGCTGTTGTTGTTTTCCTATCAGATTTCCTTTTCTGATCGTATAATATTGGAATGTTAAATCTAGAGAAAACTCTATATTTTCTTTTATTTGGAACCTTTGTTTTACTTATTTAAATAAATAATGATAAATACTATTATTATTAATTACTGTTTTAATAACAATAATAAATACGACTATTATTGTTTCATGATCAAGTACCTCTTTGACCTATCATGTTTTTTTCAAAACTTGATGTAAAATTTATCTGTTCCAAAAGATTAGTTTTATTTTTCTGAACTAGAATATTTCAAGAATATTCTGAACTAGAATATTTCAAGAAATATTTCCAGCTTCTTCCATAACCTTGCCTTTATTCGTCTCTATATTTCTCCTGTTAAGTCTTCTTCAAAACTTTGTTCACTTGAGATTTCTCAGAATACCTTATACGAGTTAAAGACTATAAATGCAGTATTTATTCTCCTAAACTTCCTATAAAACTTTTTTCACATGAGTCTTTTTGAAAGTCTCTGAGAATAAATAGTTATAATGATGTAAGCTTTGGTATTCTTAAACTTCTTAAATGTTTTGAGCAATTTTGCTAAATCTTTTGTTCATTAGTGCAAAATTGCCAAACATAAAAATTATGAGGATGGATCTTGTCCATCGTTTATTTTCTTCATTATATGAACTTCACTTTTCTCAACTAATGATTAAGTTTGAGTTCATAAGCTGCATACAATAAAAAATTCTATTTCCCTGTTTTTTCTTAACAAAAAGACTGGTAATTTAATTTATTTCTTAAAATAGGAAAATGTCATAAAAATTTGCTTTCAGACACAACCTTTTCTCAAAGTTCTCCTTAAAGTCTGCTAGAATAAAACAATATTATTCCAGTGTCTTAGCATTTTATAAATTTTAATTTTAATCACTTTATTATAATATTAATATTAATTATAATATGAATATATTATTCTCTTTATATTCTATACCTTCTTTCTAATTCATTTTTTAGTTGGATTTATTTAAACCTCCTTTCTTTTTCTAAAGGGGTTATTAGATAGAAACTCTTTTCTATTAATCCTATATTATTTTATAAGGTTATTTCTTTGGTAGGATTATTTTCTGTTAATCCTATATTAATTGGAATAAAATTTTAATTTATTTTCAATATTTATTTGTAGTTAAATGTTCTTCTTTTCTGCAGGGGAAAGAACATTGTTCTTTATAATTATCTATGTGGAGTTTTTTGTAGTAGCCTTTTCCTTCATTGACTAAAGTAGGACTAGTTGTAATTAGCTTTTGAATCATTATTTACTGTTCCTTATCAGGTGGCCTTTCTTGATCAAAAGTGGTATCATTTCATTATTTAATGAAGATTCTTTTTTATTTATAAGAATGTAATTCCACTGTGTAATAAAAATAGTTTCAAGAATCTTTATAAAATTTAAAATTTAATTTGAATGAAGGAAATTAATTAGAAGATGGGTTAATTATTTGTACCATTTCAGACTTCAATGTTGATATTGTTTGTGAAATCTTAATGTAGATCAAACTTCTTTTTTTGAGATGGGGCATCTACGCTCTACCTTATATTACGAAAGGTAGTTTCCATTTTTCTATTTCTTTCAATTCAGGTAGATCAACTAAGTCGTGTTTAGCAATGTATTGTGAACTCTGACTTTTATTCTGACCTTTTCTGGAACTGAGAGTTATAGGTACAATCCTATTCTTGGTGGTTTGTATCCTTACGTCCAAAAATTTGAATAAGATTTCTTTTCTACAAGCTTGAAATGTTTTCTGTAATTTCCATCTTCCTTCTTCATTATTATTACAATTTCTATGTAAATCTGTTTTAAAATATTGTTTTCCTCTTCTTAAGAGAATGTTTTATTAAAACTATTGTTTTCATAGCTTTAAATAAAAACAAGTTAATTTCTAAATGTAATTGTACTTTTCTTTTAATCATTTGTACTGTTTGTTTAAATTTGTGTTATCTATTTGTGTTATTTGTTTTCGGCGAAAGAAATGGTTTTTGTCCTATCTTTTCTTTGCCTGTATATTTCTGTGCTATTTAACTGTTGTTGGAAGGAAGTATGACTATATCTTCCTCTTCTTCTTCAGATATTTCTATAATTGGAGATAATATTGATGGATAGAATTCGTATACTTGTAATTCACTTTCATAGGAACCATATGGGTTATGTTCTATGTCCTGACCATCGTCATTGTTGAAATGTTCTAAAGGATTTATTGGAGATTCATTTCCACTGGAATTCCCCAAAACATAATTTGTAAATTCCTGTTGTTGTAACAGGCTCCTTGGAGAAATATCACTATCTGTATCTTCCAAATAATTTGTTCGGATACAATGATTAAATACATCATAATAATTTGGTATAACATTATCATTAAGCAAGCCAGGATTCAATTGTTCTCCGGGTGTCACACTCAATGGATCTTGTTCATGATTGTTCATATCGTTTTCACAAAAATTATTTATTGGTGTAAGGTTATTACAGTTTTCTAGAATAAAACCCTGTTTTCATTTATTGGGTTTATTCTTTCTGTTTCCCATGGTTCTATGGAACTTTCTTGTGAATATTGTTCTTCAACATCTCCATTATCTCTATAGATGGAAGTAGTTATGGTGTGTTCTTCTTGTGGGTGTCTTGTTTCATTGTGGCTCCATCTGTAATAATCAACAGTCTTCAATGTTAGTGTATAGGAAGGCAAGTCTTTGAATAATTCTATTTTCTTTATCTTTTCTTTCTTTTCTTTTCCTTCCCTTGTCTTCATTTGAATTAACTTTCTTCATTGTAGTTGAATTTGTTAAGTACAATCTATTAATTTATTTAATTAAGAAGGAATAATTATTCCTATTTCTTTTAATTTTCTAAAACTATTTTAAAATTATTTAAACTTTTTCTAAGATTAGTTCGAAGTTCATTTTCAATGTCTTAAAAGAATTAATTTTTTCTAAAATTTATTTGAAGTTCATTTTTAATGTCTACATTCTTTTAAAATTCTTTAAATTCTTCTAAGATATTTAAAGTTATTTTCTGAAAATAAATCTTTAATTTATTTATCTATTATTCAATTAATTTTCTATGATTGTTCTTGTTCTCGAGATTGCTAAGTATTTGTAGCATCTATCATTATTTTTATAATATTTAAATTTCTATGTTATATGCAGTATCTGTAACTGTCTTATAATATTGACCGTTTTGGTTAAATTAAACTATTTATTTATAATATATAGAGTTTTATTTAAACTCGAAATTTTCAATACTCATAATGAAAACCATTAGGTGTTTCATATACAATTATTAATTAAAGTATTTATTAAAATCACTAATTTTAATTAATATTCTGTTTATTAGTTTTCTTTTTTCTAATTAATATTATTTGTTTATTTATCACTTATGCAGTCAGATTTACTCAGTAAATATTTTTAATCCTTTAAATCAAAATTAATTATTTAAATTAAATCAACTTTATTAATAAAATTAAGTCCTTTAATTATTATTAAAGTGATTGTAACTTTTTTACTATTTCAACTACTTTGCATGATTTAGGTAAACCAAATGATTCAGAATTAAATTTGAAACACATTTAACTGAATAAAAATATTCTGTTGAGGTAATAGTTTAAAAGTTGTATACAAAATAAATTTTTTTTCTCCAAATTTTTGTCTTTATTAGAGAAAACTTCATAAGAATATCCAAATATTTGTTTCTACCTATTTATTAAGTACTATATTAGCTATTCAGTACAGAATAGCTAAATTTAAACTATACTTTAGATAAATACTTAATCTAGAATTTAAAATGACTTTTTGAGACAAAAGTTTTCATCAATTTTCGGGATCTAATTTTGTTTTTAATTAATCCATCCCTACGATCATGACCGACTACTGCTAAAGAAGCCTCAGTAACTAGCTTTATATGCCTTTCCACATTTTGACTGTGTCTATCGTGTCTTAATTTTAAAGGGTTATAAATTAAATTTTTTATTTCCGCTGTTGACATTGCATTTAAAATGGGTGGAATTGTTTCCCATTGTGAAATTGGGGTCATCTTGTGGTAACTTCATGCTTTGAAATTTATTTTTGCCTTTAAAAATGTCCTGACTCCTTTATTCATGGGAGGATATTTAGTCTCATCTTCACTTTCACTTTTAACCAACCCACCTTCAAAATCATCTTTGCAAGTAAATATTTCATTAAGGCCTTTAATATTTAGCATTTTATTAACAGCTCTTACCCTAACTTCCTTTCTTCATCAGCTAACATTGCTACTAAAATATTTTCACCATGTGCGAAATAGCTTTATTGTTGTTTTAAAATATTTTTGTAATATTTCTTCTCCATTACATTTTTATCTGGAAACTTATTGACTCTGTCTTTGAATCAAAATGAAATATATTTATCTCTCACATTCAACTCAGTCAATTTTTTATTAACCTTTATGTGGAACGAGCTTGAAAAATAAACAGTTACTACAAATTCTGCAATCATTTTCAAGTTCTTACTTGGTTTCACTAAAGATGCATAGTAACAGAGAATTCTGCAAGCCAATGTAAGCCACCTAGAATGATTTATTGGGCCCACTTTTAACAATGCCAAATCGTCATCCACATCACACAGTGTATTTGCTGCAGTCAAATGCGATAGGCATAGTACTGATCAGTTTGAGAAACTGTCTAAAGTTTCATTATCTAGTAATAATAAATCCATATACAATGGTATTGGTTTTAAATTATTACCCACTTCCCATTTCAGCACGTTTCCAATTTAGTTTCGAGCCAATTGACCCTGCAAACTTATCGGGACTCTTTCGTTGTGCCATCCAGTTTTATGAAAAACATGCCTCAATGGTAGCTCATTTAGATGCAGAAGACAAATATCATGTTGTAATGGTTTCCAAGAAACATCCTTCTAAATATCTTATTGAACCATTTCTATGAACCAGTAATTCCACATTTGTTCCATCGGCCTTCACCAGAGATAATCTATTTCCCAATTACGTACCACAAACTCTCTTATAAAGATCTATGGCTATAATGCATTCCTTTTCCGCTTCTGGTGAAAAATGGTCAAGATAGAGGTTCTGAAAAAATGAATAACTTGTTAATTAACAAATTAAGTTGCAAAGTTGTGAAATGATTTCACAGAAACTATTTAAATAAGTACCTACCATTAAATTAACATTGTACAGGTCTAAAATATTTAAATTTCATTTACCTGGCCGCCATTGATAACGCAATATGTTCTTCCAGTATTGTAAATGTGTAGTATTTGCCATTCAATCTTTCAGAGATTTGGAAGAGTTGCATCTCTTTTCCAATCGAAGACAATTGCCAGTTTGTTAGTTCAAAAACACTTTTTCTTTCTTTCTTCTTTCTTAAATTTATTTCTTTTCTCTTCTTAACTTATTTCTGAAAAGTTTGGTTGTTAGTAAGTAAATCAGATTAAGTCAACGGTTAATCAATTTTAGCGAAAATGTAAGTAATCAGTTATTATTAGTTTTAAATGTTTATATTGTTTAATGTATTGTATATGGTAGGTAGTTCCAAAATCTAGGTACTTACTTATCAATAACATTTTGCATTTATCTCTTGTTATTAAGCCAAAGTCTACTAATACAGAAGAAGCGATTGCTGCACCAGCCCTATCACTTATTTGATACCTGAAAAAAGATTTATATTAGATAAAATACTTTGAAATGTTAATGATCAGCTACACAATATGTAGATTTATTTAGATATTATTTGATATCATAATTTGCATTTACCTGTCACAAGCTTCGGCTAATGTTCGAAGTTCCCTTCTGTTTTGTTGATCACTTAGACCATCTGCAATATAATCAAGATCAGAATCATTGTTTGAAGATGTTGCAAGCAATTCAACATAGGACTGCTGAATGTTTTCCTCATATGCTGATTCTGAAATGGGGCTTTCTTGATCAGTTTCTGGATAAAGTTGATAAGTGCGACTTGGTTTTGACTCTCAAGTAATCAGTTTTTTTGGATTTCTTTGCACCTTCAATTTCTTGAATGTTTCTTTTCTTAAATTTACCTTCAGAAGTTGTTAAAGGAACTGGTTTTGAAGTACAGTAGCCACTTCTGACAGTTCTTTGGTCCTGTAAAAAAAAGGCCCATAAATTCAGTTTTCTGGATCCTCCTTATTAAAATTTAAAAAATGTTAAATTAATGAAAGCATCAAAATTTGATTACCATTGTTGACTAAGACTATGATAGATTTCATTCTTTATAAGAAATACATGCAAAATGTTATTTAAATTAAAACAATATTTTGATTACTTTATTATTATTTGATACTTTAATTAAATGTATTTTACCAATATCTATAAGTTATAAAATTAAAATTGGTAGGTAGTTTCCATTTAACATACTCAGTTACTCACCTCATAAAACTTATGATCATCTGTCATTTTTAGCAAATATTTTCTTTCTGCAGCTGCTAGAATTTTATGATCTTTTTGAAATATGTCAAATAATTTGTGTGAATCTTCTATAAACTTTGAAGCGTCCAATTTAAATTTAGGACCTTGTTTTTTCTTATCATAATTCAGAAGTCTTGAAAACTCTTTTAGGTGATTATTTAATCTTATTTGAATAGCATTTGCAGATATGGGGTAAACATTATACTTTATCCATAAATTATAAAGCTCTTCACTAACTTCTCTTTGAACATTTTCTGTTCTATACTCTTTGAAAAAAAGGCATCTTTCCAATACCTGCTTTAAGGTTGGCAGTCATCCTGGTGGAAATTCTTCAGAAGGTTTATAGCATTCATTAATTAGAAATTTACTTACAGAATTTCTTGTACACATAATTTTATAATTAAATTTCAAATAATAATAATAAAAAGCTCTGAAAAAATAAGTAAACTGATATTAAAGTTGTCACATTTTGACATTATACAATTTTTTTTTTTTACATTTTCAGTAAAAATGTTTTTTTTTGGAAATACAAGGAAAACTATTAGCTTTACAAGAAAAAGGTATTCAACAACATTTGTCTAAAATTAAATTCTGCATTATTTGATATAAAGATCATGTTTTTAGCATGAATAGTAAAAAGTTTATTGATATTTTTGTACCATTAATCCGATAAAATACTAGATTTTTTAACCTTTTGAACTTAAGGTCAAGTGGGACGACTATAAATGACTACCACTGTTTTTTTTTTTTTTGTCATAAATGTGTTTTTTACATCAAAAGCCAGGTACTAGGACACTGTAGCGGATTTTACGTTAAATTTAAATAAAATCCACAATTTGAAAAGTTGCCATGAGGCTATCTGCCAGGGCAGCCGAAGGAAGATAGAATAACACCACACCCATACACTTTACGTTTATTCAAGAAAATATACACTTATAATATACTTAAAATATACACAATTATTACAGCGAACCCACACAATTATATTTTTCCTACAATTATGAATAATACTAATCCAATTATTTAATTATTCCACAATAATACAAAAAATTATTCTAAAAGGTATTCCAATACCACTTACTTCAATATCCCACTACCAGTTCCACCACCAGGTATTACAATATACCATATACTATAACAATCCTATATCTACAACATATAAAATTTATAGGCAAAAAAAATATATAATAACTGATAAATTCAATAAATCTAAATTTCAAATAAGCGAAATTGTCAATTATAAAAGTTTTTTTTTTTTCCATGTTTCAGTACCGTCACTTTGTGTTCAAATAACTTATTTTCCATTTTGGTACCTATATTGTTTTTCAAGTTTTTCACTTCTTATGGTACCTCTATTTTCCAAGTTTATTTTTACAATGCAATAACTTTTATCTTCAATTTGTATTTTCTAGTTTGTTTTTCCTAATTGTTTCCTTATATTAATCTTTATTTACGTCTTTCTCTGTTTAATCTAATCTTTACACAATTTTATTCTTTTTCAAATTGTAATTTTCATTTTCACTTGTAATCTTCATTCGACTTTTCTCTTTGATTTATTTTCAGTTTCTAAGAAACCTAAGGTTTCTAAGTATCAATTTTGATTTTCCGTTTTTTCAATTCTCAGTTAAGTTCCACATATTATTAAGCATAAGTTATATATATCTACTTAGTATCATTTGGACCGACCACAATGGAGATTTTTAAGTGCTCCTCACCGTTGATTATATTCTTCTGTTTCCCAGATACCACTTCAAAAACCAGCCAAAAATGAATGGAACCAAACAAAATCCAATCTCAGAAACAAATTGAGCCACAGAAAAATAAAATCTTCTAAACAAATCCAGTCCCAGAAAACAATCAGCTCCAGAGAAATAAAATCTTCTAAATAAATCCAGTCCCAGAAAACAATCAACTCCAGAAAAAAAACTGAAATGAAAAAAATAAACAAATCCTAACATGACAACAAAAGAAATATAAAAAAAATTATGAAAATAATAAGTTAAATAATAATAATATTTGCTTCAATCTTTGAAAACGTTAAATGAAAGTAATTTATTAAATAATATTAAATAATCAAATAATATTATCTTCAAACAATATACTCAACAATAATAAATTCTCTACAATCAAAACAGAGTACAAACTACCAACTACATCACCAACCCTTATACCTCTCACTCTCTTCTTTTTCACATCAGGCACCTTCTGCATACATACTCTAGGATTATTCATATCTAATACACCGTCGAATACATGCGCAACCCTTTTCACTCTATATCTAGCATCATACCCATCAACCAGAAACATGCTATTCTGGTCGACATCCACACCTACATTCGCATTCCAACCTACTTTCACACTTACTACTTCATCCGTCTTCAAGGCCCTATCCTCTAAAGCAAACACTTCCACACATTTCACCAATTTCATGTCTACATTCCCTAACTCATTCACATATATCTCATTCCCATCCTTGTTCACCTTCATCTCTATCATCATTCGATCAGGATGGATAACTATCCCATTCACACTCAAAAACTTATACCCCAATAACACATCATACATCTCGTTCTTACTATCAATCACATAAAACTCACTCTCTTCCATGCTTTATTCCTCCTCAATCTTAAGCACTCTCCTGCTAATTTAATTCCATTCCGGGAACCATCAATATACTAAAATTCGTTTCCCTTAATATGCGCCCCTATTCCTAATTCTTCTGGATCTTCCCTTATATTCACTTATCTTATATGCTCTTTATACCAACACAACCATAACCAGGCCCATGTATTTCAATTCAAAGCTCGGACCTCATACTCCACAAAAAACCTTAATAACTGTTTTCTATTACATGTCATGACTATACTGGTATTCCAATCTAGAGAAACACGTTTTTCTATACAACTTACATCCCTCTTATGCGTATTTTTGCAGACCTTCGATTCCACCTTTGATATTGTTTTCACTACAGCGTTGCTAACCCTCACTATATGCTAATCGAGTGATATTTTTCGCTTTCACGAGCATAATGAAAATTCCTTCTTGATTATTTACCGTGCTCACGTAACCTAATGCTTCACTTAACACGTATTTACATCCACTATTAATATCAACTATATAACCCAATCCACTGCCTGCTACTAACCGCTATATTGTGCTGTAATCTACTATAACTCCATTTAACAATCTAACCTGTATATTAGCACATACCCGATATTACTGAGGACCGACCCCCTTCCTATGTATGTCATCATACTCTCAACTATCTTAACCATCCTACATATTGACCCTATATCCACACATGTTGTCCAAGTTTTCTAGGGAACCTATGCATCCTAGAAAATGCCCTCGATCCCACATTCCCACATTACTTAGGTTGCCTTATCATCACTTCACTCATACCCTGTGTGATCATATCACTCATGCACACTCAAATGAATTCTAATACCTATTAATATCGCCTATCTCCTACATACCTACAGCTCCATTATGTTGAGGGTCTGTATACTAAGTTCATAGATAGCTAACAAAATGACCATCATCATTTCCAGACAATTGAAAACAAGCACCAAATGGCCCAAATCTGCTATATCCGTAAAAATCATATGACTAACATTTTTCCACCAACAATGGCACATATACATCCGCGTATATTTCACGTTCATACAATACCTCTTGAGTTAACTGATCATCTAATTATATAACTCACTTGAACTTGAAATTATAGACAACACCAGTTATCCCTACTTATACATTCCACGAGTTTACCACCTACTAGAAGACAGCTGCATTTATTAATTCATTAAACCTCCTCAATACAATAATTTATATTACCTGTCTTTCATCACATTCCAAACCATATAATAAATCCTTATCTATATTAATAAAACTTTAACCTATTATACCTATATATACGTATGAGGTTTGCTATTTAGGGCATCTTCTATAATGAATCGAATATACTGAGAGGGGGAGGGTGAAGCCTCTATTTAAACATTCAACATTAATATCTATTAATCCTACTAATAACACTATGCACATCCTCGAGACGTTCATTCCCTCCAGATCTCCTTACAAACTCTATTATCTTGTATAAAATTTTACCAAAACATCTTTGAGGTCAATTAACGTCTACTCTATATGCTAGACCCATACTCCATAATTTATTCACACTCTTCCCTTCTCAAAGTTTACATACTCTGTCACTGAGGTCGAACAGTCTCTAAAAACTCTTCATACAACAATCTCTATTCCATCACATCAATCATCACCCAAAACTTCTTTCTCGCCAAAGTTTCCAATCAGTGTGCATACATATCGATCCTTATCACTTTACATTCTTTCTCCCGTCTGAGAGAGCACTATAATTTAAAATCAAAATTGGTTTTTGAAATCATACTCATCTCCTATTTATAATTCACACCCTAATCACCATTTCTTTCACTCTCATAATCTCTTGGTCTCGAGATGGTATATTTTCTGAGCTTACTTTCCATCTTACATCTTTCAAAAATTTGAGCTCGCAGCGCTCACACAGCTAATGCATGCGCATTTAAACATAACAATCTAACATTCGCCCCCTAGTGGAATAGAATATTAATCGTCCACCAACTCTCAACACGAGAGAGAGATACCTTAACTCCGATTGAGAGTATCAATTACTTCTGCTCCACAATAACCCTCCATATCCGCGGCCTATGAGTTAATATAAACTCCTCAAACCTAACTTTAGTAACAATACAACACATTATACATTCTTATTTATATACTATGTGGGTTTATTACCTTCAGAGATAGGCTAACACTATCTTCCTATTTTTACTTGACAATTCCCAGAGTGCGAATCTGGTATCCCGTTTCCAATTTTCCCTCATTTAAGCGAGATGCTCACCAGTTCACCCTTCCTGACTATATATAAGAATGCGATATTTTACTTTTTCATATCATCATTCTCTTGCTTTCGATGTCTCGGCGAGTATATCTTATGGAAGTCTCTTTCGTTAACTATTTTGGTCCACTTTAAATACTAAATCAAAATCTTCCCAAATTCCTCTCATGTCACATACCAATTCTGGCCATGAATCTCCTAATGGTCAACATCCTTCTCCCATCCCACTACTTCTCCTTACCTTCACAAATACTCCACCTTAACTCATCATCATTGTTCATCACTTTCTCGTCCTTTCAGATAGGTTAGTCCCTTCTTATTCCCTTTTCTTATTTTATTTCTACTACTCTTTGGATAGTAGTACGAGATCATACCCCTTTTTATCGGAATCAACCACGATTCATTCCAATCCCCTCAGACGATATATTCATCACCTATATATTCCGGGAATAACCACATTTTTCTGACCACGCCAATGATTAGCATCGCACCATTCGCACCTCATCCAAATTGCTTTCAACCATCCCTAGTATCTGCATTTTCGACAATTTGACTCTATCCAAATCCTGCATTCTCCTTATTCCTTTTCCCCTCAAGGCCTCCTTATATCCGCCTTCACACCATCCACACCCGCAACTCACTCATCGGTAAGCGCATAATTTTTACCATACGTTTCACTACTACTGTTCACACTACGTCCCCCACACCCTAAAGACCAGCCCGCACGTTGGACACCACAAATATGTAGTGGATTTAACGTTAAATTTTAAAAAAATCCATAATAATTATGCCAGTACGCTATCTGTCAGGGCAACCGAAGGAAGATAGAATGACACCAACACCAATGATATTATGACACAGTTGTATCAAGAAAAGTATAGCACACTATATATTATACTTAAAAGTATAACACATTATACAGTGCGAGAACCCACACATTAATATTCTTTTCCTCATCAATGATGAATATAATACTTATCGCAATTATTTACATTATTCGAGCAATAATTACAAAAAAATCTTCCTTAAAGTATTCGAATACCCACTACTACAATAATCCCACCTACCGGGTCCACCACCAGGTATTCACAATATACCGATATACTAGCAACAATCCTATATCTACAAACATATAAAATTTATAGCAAAAAAAAGATATATAGATAAACGATTAAATTTCCAAATAAATCTAAATTGTTCAAATAAGCAAAAGTTGTCAATTATAAAAAGTTTTTTTTTTACCGCCCACGTTCTGTTATCCGTCCACTTTTGTCAACTTGTGTTCAAATAACCTTTATTTTTCCAATTTTTTGGTACCTATTATTGTTTTTTTCTCAAGATTCGGCTTCTTATGTACCTTCTGTGTGGTTTTGCTTTCTATTTTTTCAAGTTAATTTTTATACAATACATAACTTTTTTGTTCTCCAGTCTTATTTTCCAGTTTTGTTTTTTCTAATTGTTCTTAATTTATACTTTAAACCACTCCCCTTTCTTCCTGTTAATTCTAACACATTTACACAATTTTATTGTTTTTCAAATTGTAATTTTCATTTTCACTTGTAATCTTCATTCGACTTTTCTCTTTAATTTATTTTCAGTTTTCTGTTCGCAGTTTTTTTTGTGTTTCTATAGTATCAAATTGATTTTTCCATTTTTCAATTTCTCCATTTAAGTTGCCACATATTATTAAGGTTCTATATAGTATTCTATATATCTACTTAGTATCATTTGGACCGACCACAATGGAGATTTTTAAGTGCTCCGGATTATTTTATTAACTTTCTGTTTTCCCAGATACCGGATTTCAATAAAACCAGTCCAAAAATTAAATGGAAACAAACAAATATACCAATCTTCAGAGCAATTGAGTCCATCAGACAAAATATAAATCTATACCACTTTATAAACATCATGCTTATATCTCAACCAACTGTCATTCACATATTTCCTTTCCACATGACCAAAGCATCTCATCCGTACTTTGGTCATTTATTCCATGCATTTACCCTTCTTCATACCACAAATACTCATACTAATACGTTCATTCCTCATTTGAATCAAATTTTTTACCACCTAACACGCTCTTTAGATTGTCCATCTGAAACACATTGAAACTTTAGATCTTTACCTCCTATTGAGGCATGACTACATAATGTCGTGACTACTTATGCATTAAACACTAGGTAATCCAACATACCCTCATGTAATCACCTTGGCCAAGTCGCAGATTCAATGACGGTTAGTCCCTATGAGCAGTACACCAACGATTAATTGCACCCATGCCACCTTCCCTCGGCGGCTACTTTCACCAACTTTTCTACTACACTGAATCATCCGTTTCCCTTTTCAATCCAACATATATCTAAATATTTAAACTCAGAACATTTTTCAGCTATATTCAAACATCTAACATAACTTCAACCCGAGGACTGTCCTCACCTACAACCATAACTTACTCTTATCTACGTTATATTCAAACCCCTCTTTTACACACTCTGCCTGCCAAAATCTCTCTACTATCCACCTCAAAACTCTCTTCAGATTCACCAACAAAAACAAAATCATCCCATATAATAGGATAGGCGTGTTTAGCCGTCACTCTCCAGATCTTCATTTTCCATCGATTCTACAGAACACCATTTCTGCACACGGTGCACCCATCTCTAATTTCTCTTCATAAACCCCAATCCAAATACAAATTAAGTTATACCAGGTGGACAGTAAACGAGCATCCTGCCCCAACTCGCTATTAATTATTAAAGCCAATGATTTTGACTCCATTTATTCTTACACCACTTCACTATCATCATACAGTACTTTGTTCTCATTCAGAACTTACCACCAACACCATAATAAATTACTAACACCTGCCATAGAGCCTTCCTATTAATTGTATCATAAGCTGTTGCAAATCCAATAAAACCTAAAATACAATTTATTCTCTTCCTCCCTCATTTTTCTCAATTACTTGTTTCAATGTAAAAGATTTGATATATTATATTATATATATATATAATATATAAATATATATATTATTATTTATTATATATTATTATGGGATTATAATTAGGGAGTAAGTATATATTATTATTATATATATATATATATATGTATAATATATATAATATATATATTTTGTAATGCTTATAACAACCGCTCACTTAACTTGATGGAGCGTTGTCAAAACAAAACCACTTGTGCCCTGGGCCTCAGGACAGTAACTACAAAACACTGGATAAGTTTCGTTCTAAATATGGCTGTAACCTCTTAACACGATTTGTCACTTAGACACGACTTATTCCACGATCAGAAGGACATATTATATTACATCCTCAATAAGGAGCCACAAATCCGCAGAACTTACCAAACAACCAGTGGTCCGAAAGAAAGCACCAAAAATGCAACCGTTGGGTTTTTTGATTTATATCAGAGCCTCATTTATATACCGAGTACCTATTAATTACCCTAAAGACCAAATTTAATTCTTTAAATATGTAATATTCGTCAGGGGCATATTAAGAATCAAGACTTAATTGTGAAAGTCTTTATCGGTTGATTTCAATAATGGGATTATTATTTAAATAAGAAATAACTGCACAGTAATTAATTGAATACGCCACAATTATATATAAAAATATTTTTAATAAATATATACTATCAAAGTAAATAAAATAATAACTTTGGTATATCCATATCAACCTATCAACAAAAAGTATACTGAGAATTTATATTAACGGGAATATTAATACTTATATATAAATATATATATTATGTATATATGACTTTATAATATATATATAATTATAATATATATCTTAGGTTATATAGTATATAGTATATTCTATATATTATAGTATATATATTTAGTATTATAATAATATATATAGTATAGGAGATTTGAATATATATATATAATATTATATATATAATAGATTATACTATATATACGTATATATATATATATATATATATATAATTATAAATTTATATGTTTTAATTAATAAAATAAATTTTGATATAGATAATATATATATAGTTATATAATATATATATATATATATCTTTATATATATTATATATATATATATGAGACGCTACCTAGCTTCAGTGGTAAGAGCACCTCGCTAGTCACAGTCGTAGCGGGACCCAGGTTCGACTTGACTGGGTTGAGCGAGAGAATGTAGCTAATTCTCTATTAATCTACGCTTCGTCACACTCAGAACGTTAATGAGTACTAGTGAGTTTGTGGTGTGGCTTTGCTAAATGGGAATTATCGACGGCGTCCGCGTAGGCCTGGCCCAGCCCAGGCGGACTTAGCCGTTAGGTCCCTTTGTTTCCAAGGCCTTAGGTCCTGCAGGAACGAAAGTCCTTACTGGGTAAGAAGATTATTTAAATTTATATATATATATACTATATATATATATAATAATATATAATATATATATATATATAATATATTATATATATAGTATATATATATATAAATATATAATATATATTATATATATATATATATATATATATATATATGCAACTTTATATTTAATAATTAAATAAATATTAAAAATATTAATATATTAAATATATTATATTACAAGCTAGACGTATCAGCATATGATAACCCACAATCCTTGAAAATACGAATATTTAGACAACCACAAGATATCATATGCTATAACACCTGAATAAGTAAATTTATGTAAATATTGACAACAGCTGACTTTCGCTTACACGCAATTTCTACCCAATATACAATGTTGAAGATGCTGTATATATTCAGAAATTAAATTATATATGCCATTAAACAAATTTGTTATTAAAGTATTGAAATGTTTCATTAAATAAATAAATAACCAACTTTAAAATATTAATGAAGAAAATGTTCAAAATTAATATATTAATGAAGAAAATGTTCAAAATATTACCAATAATCGCAGATCATAAATATAAAAACTTTACCTGGAATAGTCTGCAATGACGACTGGAACCACATAATGTATACGCTAAGCAGATTATCGCTCTCAATAAATATATCCGAATAACACACAAAAATATTTTAAAAACAAACACCTTTAACACTTTAAAACATTACCAAAATATTAACACTTGAAATAATTTCTCAAAATGGATAAACAATACAAAATTATTTAGATAACAGTAATTTAAACACACACATCGATAATGGAATAATAATCTTGGTGCACAGCATCTTCTACGCAGATGAACTAATGACATACATAAAAATGAACCAGGTTGCAACTGCTATGGTGCAAGATATAGCGTTGGCTAACCATTTACTACTTGGACTATATCCACACGTCAGACTGCGGGGGAACAAGTATGCAAAAAAGGTCTCAACAGTCAAGCGTCACCTTTTATATCAGTCTCACAAATCTTCGGATACGAATTCTGATACCTATTAATAAAATTTCAATCAGACAGTCATAATACTTATGTGTCCATCCATTTTAATACTTTAATGCAGGATTTAGTGTAGTTAAAATTAAGTAATGTTCAGCTCTATTCCATTAACAACGAAATAAAAAAAATAATACATACATACCTTCACAACATCTTGCAAAAAGTTAAACTTCTCACTGTACAAATTCGTTATGCAATTCATCTGGTAATCACACTCAAAGCTATATAAATTATATAATATAAGTGATTATACAAAATATCCTTCCAATATATATATGGTATTATATATATATTTTTTAGTTATTATATTATTTATTTGTTATATATACATATATTTTGCTGTAATATATATATATATAAATATTATATAGTATATTTATTTACTTTTAATATTATTACTGTATTAATTAATATATTATTATATTAATTGTGTTATATCTTATATATATAGTAATATATATATATATATATAATATATATTATATATATATATTATATATAATATATATAATATTATATTATTATGGGTGGTTAGTTTACTATTTATATATAGGTAGATATTATATATAATATTATATATATAATATTCTGTATATTTGGTTAGTTTTAGGCTAATTCTCTTACAACCTATGATGCATAGTATAATAAAAAATTAATAGTGTTTAAATAGATATATAATTAATAATAAAATATAAAAGCTCTCATCGTCAAAATTCTCTAAAATGAAGCAGCTTGGAAAAGATTATGTACTATTCGGCTTATCGTGTCTATTTAAAAATTAAAATAAATTGAAAAAGTTTAAAAATTATTATATCTATATTATATATAGGTATATATTTCGTTATTATATTGATATATATATATATATATATATACTTATAATTATATAAATATATATTTATAATTATATTTATGATTAGATATATATATATATCATATATATACTGTAGAATGGGCGGGCTACTTAATAATGTAACCATGCTATGTTTACAGTGGAGGAAGTAAACATTGTAATCTTTTGGGAATGTTAACCATTCTTTAGCAAAGCGTGTCTAACTAGCATGTTACCATATAATTACAGTATATATTAACTATTATATAATATATTATATATATATATATTATATTTTATATATTTAGTATTTATCGTGGTTATATATTATGATATACTATATATTATATATCTTATATATAGTATATATATATTGTGGGGTTTATATATATTTATTTATATATATATCATATATATATGTATATATATATATATATAATTTTTATATATATATAGTAGAGCACTTCGAAGCTATGAAATTACCTCCCAATTGTGCTTATTAGGTGTTTAGGGCTCGCCAATGACATTCCCCATGTGCCAAAGGATGATTCAGATTTCTCTCTTGTGTTTCATATCCACACTCATTCTCCAGACAACATCTTACAGACACCTCCCTATGTCCCCATACCTTATACACATACTGTACTTATTTATATCCACACCCCTCTTCTAGACAACATCTTGGACATTCCTAACCCTTATACCCCTGAGTGTGTGGGAGAAAGAATTGCCCATAACTTATGTTCTGTGTGCCATAGAAGGCGACAAAAGGGACAGTGGTAGTTTGGCTGGCTGCCCACTACTACTTATCTTTTGTCTGGAATGCTAATGCATGCCTCGAAGGTCATGATCGCCGTAAAGCAACCTCCTATCTTTCAGCGAAAATGTATGAATCATATGGGTACATGAAATGTCAGTAATAAATGTTGAGGAGAAAAGGAGAGAGGTGATGGATGTATTTAAAAAGGACAAGTTTGATTTGCTCATTGTGACTGAAACAAAGGTGAAAGGAAACTGTGAAAATGAGTGGTGTGTTGTGGTGTGAAATGTGCATGTGCTGGTGTGGAAAGGAGTGAGAGGGGTAGGGAAGGGGTATGCAATTGTCCTGAATTTGTGACCTTTGGTACATTGTAGGCTTGTAGTAATTTGTTGCGTGAGCAACTTTAAAATTCCAGGATAGTTTAGAATTTTAAGTTTGAAAAGTCCAGAATATGTGTGCTGTGACATAATGTCCATCGTGAGGGTAATGTGAACTGGAATAGTGCGTATTTTTCTGGGATAAAGTCTGATGGTGTTTTGGATGGGTGAGTAAGTAGCTTTCAAGTATTGGATTGGGGTGTTGGGTAGACCTAAAGTGATGGATTAGGTGATCAAAAATAGGGTTGGTATTATACAGGTGGATTTTGGAGGTGTTTTGGAGAAAATGAGAATGGTAATAAGCGTGATTGATATTCTGTGAGGAGAAGAGGTATTGATGTGGTAAGTAATTTGCTAATTTAGTCATGTATGATTTATTTGTATTATAAATGTCAGATGTTTGTGTGCAAATCTGTGCTAACTTCACTGAAGTGAAGTAAGTAATTGATTGAATATTGTATTGGTGCAGTGAAATAATTGTATGAGGAGTGCTCATATCTGAGCCTATGTTTACTTCAGTAGACAGGGGTTGGAACTTGAGCGTATTTACATAATTAAGTTTTGACATCTGATAATATATGATATTAGTAGGGGGCTTCGAAATGAAGCAACGTAATATCGCTGATTAAGGAATAGGAAGTGGGTAGAATTAAGGTGAGCATAGCTCTAAGTGAACTAGACCGTAATCTATTAGGATAAGGCT
>JABUQX010022723.1:42500-45709 GCA_015478945.1 Trachelipus rathkii
CAAAACCTTGTATAAAAAAGGAAGAATTTGAGGAGTGAGCTGCAATTTTTGGTAAGGTAGTTTAATAATTTATTATTATTATTATTATTTAACGGAACTTCTTTCTTATGCGTATTCAAATCATATTATAATACTACTTGGATGTTGTACTGGCCTAACGTTTTCTATGATTAGGAAATAAATTAAAAGATGACTTAATATTTTAATTTAATTTAAAAACAACAAGAAAAAGTGATTTAAACTATTGGCTAACACTAACCTAACCCAAATCTAACCTAACCTAAACCTACCTAAAAAAAAAAAAATCCATTTCGCGCCTAGAACATCTTATTTACGTTTCATAGGGTCTACCTGTGAATTTTTTTTTTTTTGAAATCTGAAACATTTTTGACGCGTGGGCGTTAAGTAAGTTTGTCATATATATATATATATATATATATATATATAATATTATATAATATATTATATATATATATATATATATATATATAATTTTATATAATATTTATATATATTAGTATATTTATAAATTTATTATAAGTAATTAACTTTAAGAACATAGATTTATATTTTTACTAAGAAAAATATCAATAATTCAATAACTAAATACTTACAGAAAAGCAGGAGATTCTACCGATCGAAATGACATCAGATCAGTGGCCACCCATTCCACAATAGCTGATCAATTGATTTTTTCCTTCTGGAATTCATCTGTTTTTTTTCACTTTTGAATCAGAATTGGTTTTAAAATAAGATCCCACACTAGAACGTTCATTTTCATTTTTAATTTTCTTTTCTAATTCGTTGTAAAGTATATGATTTCGTCCTTAAATGCCTTCTCAAATTGAAAGGCTTTTTATTGATTTTAGAAAAACACAAACGGCATTTTCTTTTATCTGATTTCCCAGTTTTCTCATAGCAGTCGCCAAAAGTTTCCATTTGTAATGTTCTGGCTGCAAAGTATTTTGTGATGTTTCCTGAACAGACGTCCCACTCCATGAGGTTGAAGTGTACTTCCATAAGTGGATGGTACTTCGTCCAAGTCTGAGGCACTTGAAGACGTCATTTATTTCTCTTACCTTGTAACGTTGATTATTTTGATAGGCTATATTTTTAATTAACGTAGTTTTTTTTTTCTTGAAAAGTTAAAGTTTTTTATTAAATCAAGATATTTAGTTTTTTGACAAAAGATACTGTAATTCAACATATATTAAAACATAATTTTTAATAAAACAATATACAACTGAATCCGACTGACGTTGGTGATTTAATTTCAAGTTCGTAAGATGCAGACCAGCATCCAGAGACTCTGACCTTGAGTTATATTAAAATGACGACTCGCGGTCTTTGAGATTAGTATACTAGAACTCTAGAATATATAATATATATATATAGTATATAAGTATATATATATATATATATATATATATATAATAATATATATATAGTACTATATATATATATATATATAATATATTATTATAATATATATTATATATATACGAATTTTTTAAAAATTGAATCTGAAAGGCCCGCACCGCGCACTCGCAAACGCACCAAAAGCTCGCAACCGCGCACCGCACCGCACCAGTAACTAAAAAATTCTCGCCCGCGCAACGCAAGCCGCACCGCACCGACATTTACAGCTCGCACCGCGCACCGCACGCACCGCACCGTGCGTTTGCCAACCCTAGTTGGTTGTGGTTAAAGCTGATGTATAGTGGGAGTGTGTTGGGAATCGACAAGGCTGGGAGACCAAAGATAAAGTGGATTGAATCAGTAGGAAGATGCCTGGTGCAATTAAATCAGAAAGGTGCATAATTGGAGTGAAATGGCGGGTTTTGTGGAGGGTATATGGTGTGGCCCGCCTGGGCCAAGGATAAAGCCCTACATTGAACGAGATGCAATGGGGAGGGTCCGTCTCGGTCACGGGAAGCTCTATGCTAGGGTAGAGTTTTCTCTGGCTGGCGACAGTTGGCTCACTAATAGGTAATGTAGGGGGAGGTAAGGCTTGGGCTTTTCTTTCGACTTGCGTCCATCATATTCTGCTACTACTTTTCTGGTTTCCAAGTGCCCCCAGTCTTGGGAAGAGAGGGTGGGTGATGATGATTATCATTCGGATTATATATCATAATTATATATATATATATATATATATATTATATATATATATATATATATTATATATACATATATATATATAATATTATATATATATATATATAAATATATATATTACTTATTATATATTAGTATATATTATATATATATATATATTCTTTCTCTTCCTATCTTTATCTACCTCTTTGCCCCAAGACTGGGGGTAAGGTGGCGTGTCATGCATCCGAAAAGAAAAGCAGTAGAAAGAATATGAGCAAAAATCGAAAGGAAAAGCCCACCTACCATTAATTAGTGAGAACCTCGTCACATGACGCGCGTGGAAAAAATCCACCTAGAAGCTTGATAACATGGACCGCGACGGACCCTCACCATGGTAATCGTCAATGTAAGGTTCAATCCCTTGGCCCAGGTGGGCCACAAACCATGCCCCCATACCAAATCCCCGCCATTCACTCCTATTAGCACCTTTATTCTCTCGCTCTGCCAAACTCACATTTCTCTCACTTCAGAACAATTCGTTCACTCGACTCAAATCCACTTTTCTCGTTACGTCCGCAGGCCGGTCGGGTTCCCAACACACTCGCCACTATACATCCGCTTACCAACCGACTATCATTCATGCGCTTTCCACATGACCAAACCATCTCCAACATTACTTTCATTTTATTCCCTCTCATTTACCCCTTTTCTTCACGCCAACACAACTCTCTAATACATTCATTCCTCATTATATATTCTTCTCACACCTTGCATGCCCCTGAGATTGTCCATCTGACACATTGAACTTTTTATATATATATAATTATATATATATATATTATATATATATAGTATATATATAATATATATATATATAATAGATATATATATATATATATATATTATATATATTATATATATATATATATATATGAAGAGAGATAGAGAGAGAAAAAGAGAAGAGAGAGAAGAGAGAGAGAGAGAGAAGAGAGAGAGAGAAGAGAGAGAGAGAGAGAGAGAGAAGAGAAGAGAGAGAGAGAGAGAGAGAGAGAGAGAAAGACGAGAGAGAGAGAGAGAGAGAGAGAGAGAGAGAGATGCACGAGAGAGAG
>JABUQX010022724.1:0-15000 GCA_015478945.1 Trachelipus rathkii
TGCCTATCGTATTTGCGGCAGCATAATAACTGGTGATGGTGATGACGATTTAGTGAGCTTGTTAAAAAGGGCTCCAAAAATCATTCAGGTGCTTACATTGAGCTTGCAGAATTCTGTGATTTTGACTATGCATCTTTAGTGAAACCAAGTAAGAAACTTTGAAAAGTGATTGAGAATTTTGTAGTAACTGTTTATTTTTCAAGCTCGTTCCACATAAAGGTTAATAAAAATTTGAAACTGATGGAGCTGGAAACTTATTTTATTTGATTCAAAGAGTCAATAAGTTTCCCGATAAAAATGTAAGGGAGAATACTATATACAAAATATTAACAACAATTAGTCTATTTCGCACATGGTGAATAATATGTTAGTAGCATGTTACTGATGAACGGAGAAGGAAGTTAGGCGTAAGAGCTGTTCTCTAATTAAATATGCTAAAAGTTATAGGCCTGTAATGAACAATATGTTGTACTTGCAAGAATGATTTGAGGTGTGGTTGGTTAAAAGTGAGTGAAGATGAGACTAACTATCTCCCATGAATATCATGGAGTCAGGACGATTTTTAAGGACAAAAATACATTTTCAACGCATGAGGAGTTAACCAAACGATGACCCCAATTTTCACAGATATGGGAAACAATTCCACCTCATTTTAAAATGCAATGTCAACAGCGGAAATAAAAAATTTTAATGTTATAACCTTTAAAATGTAACGCACACCGATAGAGCACAGTCCAAATGTGGAAAGGGCATATAGAAGCTATGTTACTGATGCTTTTATATAGCGTAGTCGGTCATGATAGTGAGGATGGATTAATCTAACAAGCAACTTAGAATCGTCGAAATTGATTGAAAGGACTGTTTGTCTCAAAAAGTCATTTTAAATTCTAGATTAAGTATTTATTCTAACAGGTATAGTTTAATTAGCTATTCGTACTGATAATAGCTAATATATGTACTTAATAAATAGGTAGAAACAAATATTTGGATATTATGAAGTTTTTTCGGATAAAGACAAAAATTTGGAGAAAAAAAATTTATATTGGAATAGAGTAAGCTGAATAAAGGAACTTTGCAGTCTATTTTATTCAGTTAAATGTGGTTGAAATCCAATTTTAAATCATATGGCACTTGATTTAGATAGATTGAATGAATAGTAAAAACGTTACAAACATTTTTGTAAATAAGTGACATTAATTTTAATTAATAAAGTGATTTAATTTAAATAAATGTAATGATTAAATGAATAACAAATATTAATTAAAGTGATCAATAGCTAAGTGAATAAATATACCAATGAATATTAATTAGAAAAAAAGAAAACTAAATAAACTATTAAATAAATTTAGTGATTTTAATAAATAATAGTTATAATTAATAATTTAAAAACACCTAATGTTTCATTTGAGTATTGAAATTTCGAGTTTAATAATACTCTATAAATATTTTCTTTGAAATCTGAAAATAATTCAAAGAAAATTTTAAATTTATACAGAAATTACAGATACTGCATATAACATAGTTAAATTTAAATATTATATAAAATAAGTGATTAGATGCTTCACTACTCTAGCAATCTCGAGAACAAGAACAATCATAAGAAAATTATTGATAATAGATAATATATAATTAATAGATTTTATTTCAGAAAATCAACTTTGGTGAATCTTAGAAGAATTTAAAAGAATTTTAAAGATAATATGACATTAAAAATGAACTTCAAATAAATTTTAGAAAATAAAAATATTCTGTTAAGATTGAAAAATGAACTTCGAACTAATCTTAGAAAAGTTTAAATTTTTTAAAAAATAGTCTTTAAAAATGAAAAGAAAGTATAGAATAATTCATTATCCTATCTTTAATTAAATAATGTAATGATAACTTAATTTTATTATTCAACTACAATGAAGAAAGTTAATTCAAATGAAGACAAGGGAAGAAAATAAGAAAAGAAAGAAAAGAATAAAGAAACATCATCATTCACTTCAAAGACTGCTTCTGGGCTCTAAGATAGCTATAGGATTAGCACAAGACGAAGCACCCAATGAAAGAAGAAACTACACAGAAGAAGCACCCAATAAAGAAACATCTTACTAGAGATAATGGAGAATGTTGAATAGAACAATATTCAGCAAGAAAGGTTCCATAGAATCCATTGGGAAAAACAGAAAGAATAATCCCATATATGAATACCAGGGCTTTTTATTCTCGAAAACTGTATAACCTACACAATTGAAATAATTTTTGTGAAACGATTCATGAACAATCATGAACAAGATCCATTGAGTGTGACACCCGGAGAACAATTGAATCCTGGCTTGCTTAATGATAATGTTATACCAAATTATTATGATGTATTTAATCATTGTATCCGAACAAATTATTTGGAAGATACAGATAGTGATATTTCTCCAAGGAGCCTGTTACAACAACAGGAATTTACAAATTATGTTTTGGGGAATTCCAGTGGAAATGAATCTCCAATAAATCCTTTAGAACATTTCAACAATGACGATGGTCAGGACATAGAACATAACCCATATGGTTCCTATGAAAGTGAATTACAAGTATACGAATTCTATCCATCAATATTATCTCCAATTATAGAAATATCTGAAGAAGAAGAGGAAGATATAGTCATACTTCCTTCCAACAACAGTTAAATAGCACAGAAATATACAGGCAAAGAAAAGATAGGACAAAAACCATTTCTTTCGCCGAAAACAAATAACACAAAGTTAAATAAACATAGGTTTCAAACAGTACAAATGATTAAAAGAAAAGTACAATTACATTTAGAAATTAACTTGTTTTATTTTAAAGCTATGAAAAATAATAAAACTATAGTCTTGGTAAAACATCCTCTTAGAGAGAGGAAAACAATATTTTAAAACAGATTTATATAAAACTGTAATAATAATGAAGAAGGGAGATGGAAATTACAGAAAACATTTCAAGCTTGTAAAAAGGAAATCTTATTCAGATTTTTGGACGTAAGGATACAAACCACCAAGAATAGGATTGTACCTATAACTCTCAGTTCCAGAAAAGGTCAGAATAAAAGTCAGAGTTCACAATACATTGCTAAACACGACTTAGTTGATCTACCTGAATTGAAAGAAATAGAAAAATGGAAACTGCCTTCATAATATAACATAGATGACCCATCTCAACGGAAGAAGTTTGATCTAACATAAGATTCCACAAACAATATTATAGAACATTGAAGCTTGAAATGATGCTAAATAATTAACCCATCTTCTAATTAATTTCCTTCATTCAAATTAAATTTTAAATTTTATAAAGATTCTTGAAACTATTTTTATTACACAGTGGAATTACATTCTTATAAATAAAAAAGAATCTTCATTAAATAATGAAATGATACCACTTTTGATCAAGAAAGGCCACCTGATAAGGAACAGTAAATAATGATTCAAAAGCTAATTACAACTAGTCCTACTTTAGTCAATGAAGGAAAAGGCTACTACAAAAAACTCCACATAGAACAAAGTATTTAAAAGTGTTGGAGAATGTGAAAATCTAATCTCTACAATGAAGTAAATTATTGAGAAAATAATTAATTTTATTACCAATTATACGGATTACAGAAAATAATGCCTACAAGAATAACCTTATAAAATAGTATAAGGATTAATAGAAAGAGTTTTCTATCTAATACCCTTAGAAAAAAAAGGAGGTTTAAATAAATTACTAAAAATGACTTAGAAGAACGGTATATGAATATAAAGAGAATCTATAATTCATCATTATAATGTAACTATTAATATTATGAATAAAGTGATATTAAAATTAAATTTTAAAATGGAATAAATAATTTTATATTTATTGTTTCTATTACTTAACCCTAAAGGAGAACTTTGAGAAAAGGTTGTGTCTGAAAGCAAATTTTTATGACATAAAAAAAATATTAAGAGAATAAATTCAATATCCAAGTCTTTGTTAGAATAAACAGGGAATAAGAATTGTTTTATTGTATGCAGCTTTATGAACTCAAACTTAAAGACATTAGTTTGAGAAAGTGAAGTCTCATCTAATGAACAAATAACGTGGGCAAGATCATCCTCATAATTTTTATAACAATATTCACTAATGAACAAAAGATTTAGCAAAATTGCTCAAAACATTTAAGAAGTTTAAGAATACCAAAGCTTACATCATTATAACTATTTATTCTCAGAGACTTTCAAAAAGACTCATGTGAAAAAAGTTTTATAGGAAGTTTAGGAGAATAAATACTGCATTTATAGTCTTTAACTCGTATAAGGTATTCTGAGAAATCTCAAGTGAACAAAGTTTTGAAGAAGACTTAACAGGAGAAATATAGAGACGAATAAAGGCAAGGTTATGGAAGAAGCTGGAAATATTTCTTGAAATATTCTAGTTCAGAATATTCTTGAAATATTCTAGTTCAGAAAAATAAAACTAATCTTTTGGAACAGATAAATTTTACATCAAGTTTTGAAAAAAACATGATAGGTCAAAGAGGTACTTGATCATGAAACAATAATAGTCGTATTTATTATTGTTATTAAAACAGTAATTAATAATAATAGTATTTATCATTATTTATTTAAATAAGTAAAACAAAGGTTCCAAATAAAAGAAAATATAGAGTTTTCTCTAGATTTAACATTCCAATATTATACGATCAGAAAAGGAAATCTGATAGGAAAACAACAACAGCACTTAACAAGATGAATTAAAAGGACATTTTGGTGCGACATCAAAGAAGAAGATCTACGTCATAAGAAGAATTAGACAGCTTCGATGGAAATCTCTTTACTGATACAGTTCCCAAGAATTCTGATTAATTACATTCTTGTTAAACATTTTGAAGAACCTTCAGGTTCATAGTAAGTTTTCAATTGTATAAGTTTGAACAACGATTGACCCTAGATACCGAAGCAGGCATTTACCCCCAAGCAGACCTGGACAATTTGCCTAAGGGTAAAAGAAAGCTCAAATATGCCTATCATTGGTTACGAGGTGAAAACCCAACCAAACATAGGGGTAGATATAAAAGAACAGAAAAAAGGTTCAGATTCATTTATAGATACCAACACAGAAAGTTAGTTTAAAGGTCAAAAGTTGTGATAAATTTGTATAAAAAAGACAAAATTTTTGATAATTCTGTTGCAAGAACACAAAACAGAATCAGTCGAGGCTCATTTGTGAAAAGGACAGAAAATCCTTATTATTTCAGAATTTAAAGATAATCAGGAATTCTAAATAAAAATTTAGAAGGAATCAACCGATTACTTTGCAAAAAATTCTAGAAACTATTCAGGAATTGTTAATCTAAAGTAAAGATTTTAACAAGGAATAAAACCGTTTAGTTTTTACCTATGAGAGCTCGAAAATAGTTTTTCCTGCTTAAACACAAATAAGCAAAGAAAATATTTAGACTAGAAAGGTGATGAAAACAATCTTTCACCTAGGTTAAGAAAAGCCTCTTTAGTCATGAAAATTATTACATTTATTTAAGCAACTTTTAAGTTGAAAAGAAGATTTAAATAAAAATTAAGTTGAAAAGAAGTTACTGAAATTCACATTGAAAAGTAATTCCATTTAATAAGGAGAATAGAAACTCTGGCCTTCAGCCCAATCTTGTAGTTTTCTCAAACCTAACGCAAAGTGGTCAAAATAGTGTGTTTAAAAACACCTGTGTTTTCTATTTCTCCTCAATGGAAAAATTAATGCCATAAAGGAAAATAGGAAAATATGGTAAAAAGGTTAAGTTAACCCAAAATGACAAATAGTCTACCTAGGTACAATAGTGAAATTTATTCACTGAATAATGAACATAAAATAAACCTGCAAACCTTCAAATAATTTAGTTGGAAAATGGAAAATAAAATATAACCATAAAGTTTTAAATTTGCTGTGGAACGCCTTCTTCATTAGGACATTTAAAGAACTATTAATGAAAACTGTTCTCAAAAGAACCGTTAGAAGACCAAGAAAATAGAACTTCAATATTACAGAAAATTTATTAAAAACATATTTTAGAAAACTATATTTTATTTAGTAGAAAATATAAATAGAATATATATAATTTCATATCTCATTTACAGAAAACACATTGAAAACTATTTTTATTCTTTTTTATATATATTTGTGATATTAAATATATATTTTTATATGTATATGGTGGAAAACAATACATATTTACAGAAAACTAATAGAAATATATAACAGAAAATATATATATATTTCATAGTAAAAATATTAAAGAAAACATTACAGAAAATACATGAAAAGAACAGATCCTAACATAGGACCGATACTATGTTATCAAACTTAAGATTTACACTACAGAAAGAACAACTAGGTCACCCTAGTACAAACTGATTATGATAATCACAAACAGAACATGAAACTTCAATTTTGTTTCTAGAATGTTAAAGAATGTTAAGAAGCAGTAAAGAAATAAGATACTATGGAAAAGTGTCTAGCTGTTGTCTTCTCATTCATTAAAATTTAAAATGATAATGATTAGGCTATAAGAAAATAAGCCAACAATACCATTTTATTTTACAAAAAATAGTTAACAAATGAAAAGTTAAAACATTAAAACTTATTCATTAATCAGTAGATTATGAAAACAGAAAATAAATCAGGATAATCAAATATTCCCTGATTACAAATACACATTGAAACATTTAAAATTTCAACACTGAATATTTGAAATATATTCAATCCTGGCTTCATAATAGAATGAAAGCCAAAACTGTACAAAATTATTTGGTATTAACCAAAATAAACAAAAATCTACCTCAAAATTGTAAATAGAAGAATTGATAAACTGAGGTATTGAAAATTTTAAAACTTAAAATTTAGAGAATTTAAGTCATCAGTTTGGAAAATTGGAAAAATTGAGATTTGAAGAATTGAGTCATTGAAGAACTGAAGACCTGAACATTGAAATTCTCCATAATTCTCAATAATTTCCACCAAACTTTCTAGAAAATAAAAGTGTCTTCTTACAGAAAGTAGGGAACACATAGTCTTGTTGTAAATAGAAAACTTATATCAAAGACTACTTTATATATTAGTTCTTTAAAAATAGTTAATTTTTAGAACAAAATAATAAATATTAATGTAAAATATTAATATTAATAAATTTCTTAATTTAAGAATTTAATTAAAAATGAACATAAACATAGAATATGTAGAAATAAAACATGTAAACATAAGATGAAACAAATAGAAAATAAACATTTAAAAGTTGGAATAATTTCATAAAATGAAATTATTAATTACAATAGGAATTGAATATTTCCTATTTAGTATTAAGAAATATCAAATGGAATCCTGGTTGGTGTTTAAAGAAGATAATTAAGAAATAAATATGAATATTTCTCTTCAAATCCTTCCAATAAATTCCAATATAATTATTTAGATTTATTGTAAATAAATTTTTTTTAATAGATTTATAAACAAATTCTAGTTAAACATGATGACAGAATTCCATAGAATTAAGTGATTCTTGTAACATAGATCATGATGCTCTTTTCATTGAAAAAAGAGTACATTAAATCTCTATTACCTATCAGACAGAAGGATTAAGAAGAATTTTGACTACAACCTGCAGAGGGAGTGATCAACCTTCTACTGGCTTGCCAAATTCATCTGAAAAACTTCTGAAAGATGGATATAACAACCACATTTCATCGTCTGGAGATTTACAGAGATAAAATTGAATGGAGATCCTTCGTGATGACCTCATTACCAATTCAGAGTTCCGAGGGATGTAACATCAAGAGTTACAAGAAGAAAAGAAACAACACAGAGATATAACTCTCTGAAGTCTTTAACTCCAAGAAGAAGAACTAAAGAAGCAACAGAGGAATTACAAAGACCTCCATTTGTTTTGCTATTGGAGATGACTAGAAGAGGAAATAGGCTCTACTATTTACCTCCTAAGAGATAAAATCTCTTAAAATTTTGTATATTTTTGATAAATACTTTTAATTTTAAGATAATTTGTTTTTATAACCTTTAGGTTTAAGTTTTTCTATTACAGTACCTTAAAAGACAAATATTTTACACATTTTTTTTAAACATACTAGTATTATTTTTGCATATTGAAGTACATATTTTTATTATTAGTATGTTTGTTTACAAATCAGAAATTTTTTTTTTTTTTGCCCCCAGGGGTCCGCTATTATTTTTAAATAAAAAATCATATAAAAAAAATCGAAAAATTTTGAAATTTTATTTTACGTATTTGTAATTGTTTTTATTAATATTTTTTATTTTAAGAAAGAAAAATCTATAAAAAACGAAAATTAACCAATAATTTTTTTATTAAATAATAAAAATAAATACATTCAGAATTTTATTAATTTGGTCATTAAGCATTACGACTTAAAACTCGTCATTAATTTTAAGCCATATAACCCTTTAATATTAACTTTAAAAGTTACCATTAATCATATACTCGGAAATATCTTTATCTTTATATTATTTTTAATTTTAATTTTAATTTTAATTTCTACTTTTTGAAAACATAAAAGTATTAATGAACATTAATCAGAATTTAATTTGTAAATTAATTTTAGAATTTAAATAATCAGAAATATTTTAAATATTTTAAGTATAATCAGAAACTAATTTTTTAAATATTTTAAATAAAATTAATTTTAACTAAGTTTTAAGTAAATAATATTAAAATTTATAATTTTTAACTTACTTTTAATTAAACCATAAAAAATATAATTTTATAATTTTAGAATTATTAAAGACTCAATAACCCAAACCCCAAATTTTTTTTAAAATCATTTTAACATATTTTATAAAGGAGACCCAATTAAACTAAAATATTTTCACATAACGTTAAAACGATTCCAATTAATTTATAATAATTAAAATTTAACGGCGACCTTACATAACTAACATAACAAACAAAAACAATAATCATTACAAGAAATGTTCCATCAAACATTTACATTCTTCATCACACAGGTTCATTAATGACATTGACCGAAGAAACATTATTTTACAATTAGCAAAAAACAATGTACACAAGTTTGTTTTTTTTTACAAAAATAACAAGAATTGTCAAATTACATACTGTCATACAATCACATTTACCATTACATTTAACCATAACATTTACAAATAGCAAACATTGCTTATTAATATTTTCACCAAATTTTCTTACTAATTTTGTTGTTTTACAAACATTTTTTTTTAAAAATTTACTAATGCTTTCATTTATTTTTCTTACTACTTTTGTACGTCTGTATGTCTTACAAACGTATCTTTTGTGTAATTTTGTCAATCTTATACTATACTATGACGTAAAAAAGTAAAAAATCTTTTTTACTAACACCTCATGGAAATGAAACTAGAGACTTATATAAATAATTTTAACTTCAGATCCAATAAGGATGTTTGACATCCACCCATTATCAATTTAAAAAATCAAATTTATTTAAATAAATATTCCTTTAAATTCATTAACTTTAAAACAATAAAATCTTATTAAAATTTGTATCAAATAATGTTTTACTAGACTTTGCATAAACGTTGTTTCTCAAAAATTTCAAGTATGAAAAGTAAATAGTTTTGTTTTAATTTTTCACGTAGAAATAACCTTTAAGAACAATTCCAAAAAGGACCAATTTAAACTTAGACGTTGGCTTCAACTACCCTTAAGTTTAAATAATTAAATATTACATCCTGGTCCTTGAATTGAGATGAATTGTATGCAATAAAAAAGATAAGAAACTTATCCTGGCTTCAATTTCCGGGAGAGAGGACTATCTCGTAAAATTATAGATATTACTCAATTAAGATATTAAACTAATAGTTTTGCTAATTCGGCATAACAATTCATCTAATGTTTAGTCTATCTATGTTCATAGTCTCCATGACTTCTTAACTTTATTAACATCTTGCATCATTTATTTACAAATATATATCTTTAACTGTCTTTTCCAACACAATTTTATGTTTTAACGACCCATAAAATATAAAAGCATTTCTCAAGACTTCCTTGAAGTCCCAATCCCGAAAGTAGAGATCCCTCTTTTGGGGACGATCCCTAAGTTCCAATCCCAAACGTCCCACCTGAGTTCCCAATTCCTCTTTAAAATATAACTTCAATAAAGAGAAGAAAGAGAGAGATCGTGGGGGGAAAGAAGAGCTAGTAGTTTGGGGAAGTAGGAGAAGTAGTAGGAGCAGAAGTCATGAAAGGGCTGGAATTAAAGGAAACATTGTCAGTTGGAGAGGAAAGATAGGAAACTAAACAAGCCTTAAGCTTGAGAGAGAGTGTGAACGTTTGAAATCATTTGATTGAGTTTGAAGGAATTTTTATCAATCTCCAAAATAAAATTAAAAAAATAACTTATTTTTTATCATGTGAAATATATATAAAATAATAATTATATATTCATATATAGATTATATATCAATATATATTATTTTGTTCTTTTTATTTTTTTATTTTTTTATTTATAAAATTAAACAACAGGAGAAAAGCTGCAATGTAATTAAAGGCTAGTCATTCCATAATGGAATGCCCTTTACCAGAAGTCTGATTCGCCCAGCAAAGGTAATGAAAATGTTAATTAGATTAATAATAATTATTAGCTATAATGATTGCAATTACGATAACATTTATTGTAATTAATTATATTATGACCATTGATAGTAATAACAATGTTGTTTCGAAAATAATAATAATAATAAAAACAAAAAATAAAAATAATAATAATAACAATATTGTTGATAGTATCAATAATAATAATAATAATAATAATAATAATAATAATAATAATAATATTTTGCAAATATTCTTATTATTGTTTTAATAATTATTTATTGCTTTCTTAGAATTTTTTATTTTAGAGAATTATTTATGTTTAATTTATATTTAACTAATCTTTATTATTTATATCTATAATTAATCAGTAATTTAATTATATTATAAGTTAATATCATGTTTATAATTTATGTTATATTAGTGATATCAATTTATTGATTAAAATAATTGACCTAATTAATTTATGTTTGAAATATTATTGTTGAAGTAGATAAAACTTTATGTGTGAAAATAACATATGTAATCTAATATTTAAAGTAAAAAATAACATACATAATTTTATTGAAATAATATAATAATGTTTTTATTAAATATATATATATATATTAATTATTTATTATGAATTAATTATGTATATTTATATTACATTATTTCTTTTTGTTTTTATAATACAGGTTTTTCTGTTCAGGTTTTACCTGTCCAGTTTATGTTGAAATTGGGATTTAATAAAAGAATTATGGACAACGCGTTTATTTACCAACCCATCGGAAAGACTGGGGGATAAACCAGCAGTTTTTCCGACATATATATATAATATATATATATATATATTATAATATATAATATATATATAATATATATTATATATATATATAATATATATATATATATATATATATATATATATATATATTTTTTGGTGTGTTTACATCAAACAAATATTTTTTGTTTTTAAGGAAAAAAGTTTAATTTGCAAATATTTCTCAGCAGAAAATTATTCGCAAACAACCATTGAAAATAATAGAGTATGTTGAGAAATTTAAGAGCAAAACAAAATTTATATAATTTTTATATATTTATGTGCCAACTTTGAACTATTAATGACTGAATTAAAATGATTTCTCTTTTTTATAATTTAAGTAGCTAATATTTATATTACAGTTTTTGACAATACACATAATTTTGAAAGCATTGTTAATATGCTCGATTTTCTAAAACTCATATCGAGTATAAAATCTGAAATAAAAGAAAACCTGAAAATTGGGATAGCCTCCTTGCAGGTCAGTAAATTTGTTTTTCTAGATTAAGATAAATGAAATATATATAAGTATCTTACACATAAAAAAGCATAATAAAGAAACTATAAACTTACCATAAGTCATTATGTTTTCAGTACTTATTCTCTGTTTGTATACAGTCCAAATATCCTTCATCATCCAAAATTCAAGACCCCTCATTGAAGTCCTTATCTCTAGGGTAAGACATCTTATTAAATTCATATCCTCTGAAAAAATTTGAGAAAATAAATTACTAAACTTAAATTACATACAACTCCCAATCATAACTCTAATTGCTATTATTTTTTTAGGGTCTTTGTTTAAGTTTTGGACCTTTTTCGTTTTGGACTTTCTAAGTTTACCTCGAATTAAACAACCTTTTCTTTTTGGAAAAGTTTGAAAAATATTGTCCCAAGTTATTTAAGTTAAGTTATCATTGTTTCAAAAGTAATTACTCGAATCAAAGTTTTGGTATAAATCCATTCTAAATTCAATAAGTAAAGAAATTACACTCTATCAAATGTGGTTAGTCACCGAGGTTTATGATAACCACATTACATTACGTCTTTCTAAAATAAAATCATATTCTCTGACAAAAATACTGAACTTTGTCGGTATGTCATTATAAATAAAACAATCTTTTATAAATCATATAGTATAGGAAGTAATATAGTCTCTATTTCTTTTTTTTGTAAATAAAACAATTTATTTTCTTTTTTTTCTTCTAATTTGTACAATATTACAAATTCTCATAAAAAGTGACCTAACATACAACAATATATAGCGAATAAACACACACTTGGTCCCTTTAATGGATCCAGAAATGTGGCAAGTTTTTACAGCCTAGTACAGGAAAAGACACGTCTTCTCGACCGCAGAGGTGTCGTCATAAAAATCTACAGGTGGTTACCTTTTCGTTATCATATTTTCGTAAATTTTCATTTCTTTTTTCTCATTCTTCGCTGAGAGTAAGTAAGCCATAATTATTCATTGAACAGATTACTTACTCTCCATCACATAAATACCAGAAAATTAAGTGGCGCCTGAACAGGGACCTTGTGTTCCTGTTGTTTGCTAGCCACGGGATTGTGATTTCTGATCACTTCGCCACTCGTCACATCACAACATATCACATTGATTTTTAAGATATTTCTAGTTTTCCTTACAATTCTTAAAAACCTATTATATATATTAATATAATTGAAACTAAGTTTAATAATGGATTAACTTGATTCGAGTTGGTAGTTGTTAAAATTGGTAATTGTAGAGAAATCACTAGAGAACCTGTTCTAGTAGAGATATTAGAATTAAAAAAAAAAAGTTAACTTTAATTAATTTAAAATACTGAATAAAAACTATAAACTAATTGTTTTTAATTACTTAGCTTAAAAATGACTGATACTACTCATACTTGTGTTGACTATGAAATCATTGATCAAACAGATATATCTCATGAACGAGATATTCCAGAGGTCAATACACCAATACTAATTAATACCCAGGGGGAAGACATTCACATAGATTCAAATAGGGAAACAAATAGGAATTTGCTTTTAAATGATCCACATGATCTCAATTTAATTTCTAGAAGACCTGCCGATCATGAGCAGGCAATAGCTTTGGATAGGAACACTAAAGAAACCATAGACTCTACAAAAGTAAGAGATCTAACGTCTATGTCCAAACTTAGTAAGCTCTTAAAAAATATTAAAATGAAAAACAAATCCTAACCCAGGAACTTGCAAAACAAAACATACATTTTGAACATGAACATGCTGATTTTTGATTTATCAGATAAAAATATGTATTATGACAGGGATTATAAAGATTCTGATCCCTTAAACACTTACTCTCATAGGGATAATTGAGGTCTTCAACCTCCACAATTAACAGAGGAATCTTTAATAGAATTAGATGATTCCCATTGACTACATTCTCTAGATATACAACAGAAATCTTTTCTTCCTTCAAGGAACAATGACTATATTCCTTTTATACAACACCACAGACAACAAAATACTGAACGGTTTATTTTGAGGGATAGGAAAATAACAACACCTTCCCATCACCAACAGTATCCCAATTTAACTCCTTCTCCCAGACCTTTACCTAATGTACATGATAATGAATACCGAGATCATTCATCTTTCACACCTAGAGGAAGATCTGAATATTCCATGTATCATAATAGAGGTTCTTCTTCTCTTACTCAACCTCCAAGAGAATCTCGTTATTCTAATCCTTATTCCAATAATCCTAGTCCTTTACTTCCTACTTCTTATTCTAGACCTTTACCACCACAGAACTCTTCTTATCCTAGACCTTTACCTCAATACACTTCAGCTTATCCTAGACCAGAACCAGAAATAGATAGATATGTATTCCGGTCCCATCATAAAACAGAAAATTGACATGATGGAGGAAGCCATTTTGCTCTTTAGTCAGTTACACAAGAACTTTCAAAAGCTCAGTGTTAGACTCCGGAAAATACAAACTGGAAACTGGTCAGGACTTTATTATTTACATAGAGGATTTTGAAGCTTACTGCCAACTTCATTATCCCAAAGCGTATCACCAGTGGTTGCGCTTACTCTGCAGACAACTTGATAGACAATTTCAACAAGTCTATCGTCTCGTCACCAAGGACGATAGAGATTATTTTTCCGTTCGTGAAACCCTCATACAATGGTATGAGGATGAAGAGAAAAAGAAAAAAGAATACCAGTTGTAGGCATATCATTCTGCAAGGCGGTATCGAAATGAGAGTATTCGCATGTTTGCACTCCGGTTAGAACGTCTTGCTAGACGTGCCTACAAGGATTAGATATGCGGGAACACGAGTTTCTCCATACTGCATTTTTGTACAGCCTCCCACCTTCTATAGAGAGAGATTACGTTAATATATTAAATTACAGGAGAATAATAGAAATTGGCGTACTCCTTGGGAGGACATTGTCGTTTTTGCAGATTCTCTAGAATTGGACGATAAACAATATTCCACGTTTAATCATACATATACTCACGACACATGCGTGAATGCTACAGATTTTTAGGTATTTGTAGCTATTGCAAGAAGAAAGGACATGTAAGGGCTGATTGCAGAGCATGCAAATCATCTCAACCTTCTCCTTCACCAAAAGTTCGCAA
>JABUQX010022724.1:22500-36709 GCA_015478945.1 Trachelipus rathkii
CGTTGGACCGTATTCGGTGCCCCGGGAGTATCCAGGAATCGTGTCCAAGAATTCTTCCGTGGTAACGATCAGACGTCGGTCATCCGGGACCACGACTTTCCACGAGGACGGTTGATCCAGGGTGTCTGCGCAGAGCGCGTACTAAACTTCTGTAAGTCAAGTAGCGGAATTCATACGAAAGTACTAAACAGAAGTGCCAAATACCCAGAATAGCGTGCTATGGGCTTCCCTCTGCCGTACTCGACGTGTATTTAGGATCGCGAGGTGAGGTTCTGGTTGCGATCTCCGTATCTTGTATCCCAAGAATTTCGAGCTGGGAAGCGTCTGCACGCTCGTTTTGCGTCTGTCCTTTGTCTTTCGCTTACCGCAAATAATACGTTGGCAGCAATCCGGACCACCATCGGTAAAATCTTCGTTATATGAGGTTTCAGCAGCTTTTAATATTTATTAATTAGTTATTTACAGCGATGCGCTTGCTTGTGCGAGGGCCTCGAAACCAATGGCATGACACAAACCTAAAATGACTCGGAAGAATGATGCTTACGGGGGTGCAACGAAACGGATGGGAAGCCTACCCTGCTTGACATATCCTTGCACACTAAGCTCACAGTTGCTTTGATATCACACACTTAGAGCCATAGCATAGTGCAAACCTGCCGAGTATGGCCGAAACACTCAACGTAAAGATGACCTCAGCGTCAACTCAAAATCAGTCACGAGTTGATAAACGGATTTTCGTGAACTCAACGCTAATCCAGGAAAAATAACACTGTGAACAGGTAGAATTCTAGACCGATAAATACAAAGTGCATACTAATCAATCGCGAAAACCCGGACGCTGTATGCCTCGTCGCTACGGCGCGGAAGCCAAGCGCCAAGCGCATCTCGTTCAGACAACCTAAATATAAACACCGCCGTTGTGCGATGCTAGCGTCGCGCCTGTGCCGCGCCAACTCTAGCTGCGCTGTCGGCTTGATCTTGGCCTTTCTCAGTCCACGAGATACCGATGGCAGCCTCTAGCGAAGCAGAGCACAGCTGGGAGCATCTCCTCGCTCCTGTCCACTTCCTCTCAACATGTGGTGACAATCCGACCGAGAATTATAGCACAACGCACGAGCGCATCAAGGCCTTAATATGCCCAAGCGCCGGGAAAGGAGGGATGCGACCCGCCAGAAAAAGTCTTGCTTATCCAGCTTATGCGTTATGTAGGTTGACATATCGTCCTACAAGTGTCATGGTCAACCGGGAATATAAGGGCGACATTCAGAGTTCATTCTCGCGGAGCAGCACCGGTGACAATGCACGCTATCCAAACACTCTAGACGAAGGCCGCAGGCCACGCAACAATATCTCCCAACTAACCTGTCAAAAGGGGCACAGTAGTCACTGCGAAATAAAACGTGGATCGCTGAGCCTTCCCGAGGCCTTTCGCCACAGTGCGAGAATTAGAGTTTTCGAATGTGAAAGAAATGGAGCACGATGACTATTTGTGAGAGGGCAAAGTCTTTGTGCTCTAACGGCTCCTTAGCAAGCAAACGCACAAAGTTAGCGACAAACTTTGCTCATAGTCGGAACATCGTCGCCGAAAACTACTGCTACCAACACTCAGCAAGTAGAACAAGTCAAGAATAACTGGATTAGGTATGATGTGCGGAGTTAGAGAAAACGGCATCGGTAAGCGATCTGGACTTTTGGCAATACGCAGTGCACCAGAGCCAAACAGCCCACCAGTGCTCCGCCGGCTAAGCCTCGTCGATGCACGCCCGGAAAGCTGCGCGTCACCGACAACCGCCTGGAGTGATCCATTAACCCTCAGCTGATGCAGCCCTCAGCCAAAATTGACCGGGGAACAACCATTGTGTAATTTAGCGGCTCTCATTGGTTGTTGATGTGAGGGACAGAGTAGCTTATGCCGACGGTTCTTGTACGTATGGCGCAGTCCAGTTAAGTACAAGCATCCAGCGCCTCTCTCCCTTGCTTTTCAATTGTGTAACGCTCGTACGGCGTTCAGTCTCCGACATGCCGAGCTCTGACGCGTGTGTTTATTTCTCGTGCGCATAGCTCCATGAAGCATCTCGGGTTTAGCGAGGGTCGTAGCACTAAAGACAGTTTCTCTTTCGTGCTTTTTTCCCTCGAGCCAATCCGCCATAAGTTCGAGATAGACAAGCTCTAAGTAATTTGATTAGTGCTCCTGCCGAACGAACAACTCTTTTCACACTAACCGTAATGTTCGCTGTTATTGCTCGTAGGAGCCCGCGACATATCACCTTATTTTCGAAAAGCCGGTCATGTGTTATGTCTCTCATTATCCTCCGCGACGCCGTAGAGGGTCTTCAGGCGTTTGTTAAGCAACCTCGCTATGCCCCCTACCCACAGAAATAAGCCAGCGTGGATATCGGCCGCCTCTCCCCAGTTAAAGCCTCTTCGATCTCGTCCGTTGTTTCGCGCTTCGTCTCTCCAGTTCTTCTTAATGAGCTCTTCAGTACTCAACTCAAATCTCGATAATCGCCTACACACGTTGCCCGCCGGTGCATTCTGAGTATATCAGATCCGATCTGGTAGTCGTTTTGTCTCATCCTGGCGAGAGTACTAATGTCCGAGAACCGGCTCGTTTGGATGACACCGAATCAGCCTAGACGAAGAACGGATACGCCAACACGAATATAAAGACAGAGACGCCTAGAGGATGTATCGCCTGCGCGAGGTCCGTACAGCCGAAAACCCTGGTATAAGACTCTGCGCCTTGCGTTTCGAATAGAATGTAAATTTCGAATTTCCCGTCACTGCCTCGGCTTCCCTGCACAGAAATGGCGCGCGCACTGTGATGCGCCGACATATCCCGCGGATACAAAGCATCAGCCTGCTATATTGCTCCCGCTGCCAGTAACGCGACGTACAGCCATATACCGGAAACGTCCACTCGATATCAATGAAGGTGCCGTGTGGCGTTCTTGTCTGAATCAGGCTTCTACAATGGCCCGGTCAAGAGCGTGGGCTTGCTGGCGACATAATCAGCCGCACCTACGCTGTCTCAAGTACTTTGTCTTCGAAGTCGCGCATCTGCGGGCGGTTTCGCCCCGACTATCCGTACTTACAGGATTCACCAATCCGAACTGTCGAGTAGTGTGAGGTTTCAACGGGCATAGTCCGTTCCTCCTTCTGTTACGGAAGTCACGTTGTCCGACTCCCGAATCGCGCATCATGCGCGTCGCTTGCCCTAGGACAACGTCGGCTAAGGTTGCCTATACAAACCTCTGGTTATGCTCGTCTGCGATTCGGCTAGACGCCGGCCTGATCTCTTCTATAGAGAGAATATCTGACTGACAGCAGAATGAAGCGGGAAACGAGCTTCCAACGGGGGCCGCCTCCCCGCGCCCCCTCCCAGTAGATCGGCGAGGTTTGCTCGTTATAACGAGCAGTAGCGCGGAGTCACGAGGAAGACCGGCCGTACACCTTCTCCCCGAATCAACGTGCGGCTGCACGGTTACCAGCACGCACGGCGAGCTTACAGTCTCCCAGCCGAAAAGGCAGTAGGCAAGAGACTTGAGAGCGGACGGAAGGTAAAAAGCTACGATACGCGCCGGGTCAACCCACGAGGGAGGCTGCGTTCCGCGTCCAGGAGTCGTATCCACGCGTGGCCGACAAGATTCACTTCTGCGCCAAATCAACACTTTATAGTATTGTCAGCTCCACTCGAACGCGTCGTAACAAACTTTATCTTTCATGGCTCGAGAAAGCAATAGTCACAGCACTGGAATGCATGAAAGCCTACCGCGGGTCCCGAGCCACCGTCCCCTCGATGCATGACCCGGCGATCTGGCTTCGAAGCTGCATACCCCCGCCGCAAAACACCCGCGTCGGAAACTCAACTGATCCTCAAGAGGAACCGATCCGACGGACTAGGTTTAGCACGAGTAGTATTGTCTCGGCACGAGTTTATCACAATATCACACTCGAGGCACCCTAAATCACAGGACTACCTACTGCACGAAAAACGCATATATGGAGCCAAGAAATCCTCTGCCATTCACACATCATACCACTCAGAAAAAGAACGAAAAGAGTCTCTAGTGAGCGAAAACTGAATGCGCATCATTCTAGCCAGCTCGCTAGCGTCGTGTCCTACTCTGAGTTGAGTATTCCGTAGTGCCAGACATCATAGCATTAATCGCGTCGCTAGCTCCACTGCCTCGTCATGTGCCACTTCGCACGGTCCGAACTCGCGTGTATAGCAACTCCTATCGAGAACCTATACAAAGCTTTATAGCTTCAGCGCCCGGAACCCAAAGAGACTTTGGTTTTCCCTGAAGTCCCGTCGAGCGTGGGGAATGACGCCGACGAGATCGCTATTGGCATACGTAGGTTATAAAGGTTAGAACAGGCGGTTAATTCGATGCCTTCCGATCCTCTACTTTCTTTTTTGTTATAACTTCTGGGCAATGCTATTACCGCCCGGTAGTATGGTTGCACAATAAGCTTAAGTTTATATGAACCTTAAAGAGAATGAAAGCGGAAGGGTTTGGCACTACAGACGTGGAAGCCTGCGGCCTTAATTTGACCTCAAACAACGGGGGAAAAACTCACAGGCGCCAGGACACTGAGGAATTGACAGATTGAGAGCTCTTTCTGGATTCGGTGGTTGGTGGTGCATGGCCGTTCTTAGCTGGTGAAGCGATTTGTCTGGCTGATTCCGATAACGAACGGGACTCTACCCTGCTAACTAGTCGCGGATCGACTCCGACAGATGGGGTTCCACCGCGGTTGCGGGCGGGGGTTCACCAGGGCCGGTAGGTAGCTTCCCGGAGGGCGGTGCTTAAGGCGCTGCCGCATGCTGCTTCGCCATGGTAAAGTGCGAAGCTGATGATGATAAGGATGGTAAGTTACCGTGTCCGGCGAAAACAGTCTCCCTCGTGGGTTGCCGCGCGATTTCGTATTGGCATACTCTTCCGTCCGCTTCTCATTCCTTTGTCCACTGCCTTTCTGTGTGAGTAGTACGTGCGCGCGTAACATTCTCGCTTTCGGAGGTCGGAAGTTGCGGCGGTTTCCTACGTCCCCGTCCTGCCCTCGTTCATCGGGCCTCAGCGAGGGGCGCGTCGTAATATTTCTTTTAAGAGGGATCGGCGACGTCATAGCCCGCAAAAGAAGAAAAGAGCAATAAAACACGTCTGTGACTTGTCCATAACGATGTTCCTGAGGCAGCACGCAGCGCACAATGTACGGATCAACGTCGCTTTCCCCTCGAAAGGAAGCGAGGAAAACCCGATCTGAAACCCCCTACTTCAGATTGGATTGAGGGATGTTAAGGTTTCCAATGAACGAGGAAAATTCCCAGTAAGCGCAAGTCATCAGCTTTCGCTGATTACGTCCCTGCCCTCTTGTACCAACACCGCCCGTACGTTACCTACGAATGAATGCATCCAGGTCCGCAGGAGTTGGCGCCTCCGGTAGCCCGAGGATGCGGCGCACCAATCTCCGCTTCGCGGGGGCTATCGGCGGCACCCTAGGCGGACGGAAAAGATATCCGAACTTGATTATTTAGAGGAAGTACAAAGTCCGTAACAATGTTTCCGTAGGTGAACCTCGGCGGAAGGGGTATCTTAGCGCTCTTTATGTGTAGGGTTCGTCCTTCGGCAGGGTAGCAAGCTGATCAAAAACTGTCGCATTATATACTAGTAGCAAATCACAGTAAGACAGTCGATTTTCCCTCTTACCGATAATGGTGTTGGAAAATAGAGTTTCGGACTGCTACTGCTGTACTAATGCCGGCAGTCTAACTGTATCACGCTCGCTAACTCTGCTGCCACAGGACCTATATTCAGGATGTAAAGGTTTTGCACTTCGCGGATTAAGAAAAGTCTGACACAGCAGTGATGGTGCTTTTTGCCGGGCACTCCCTCTACCAATAACTATGGTGTTTTGGAAAAAGAGTGTCGTCGACAGCAGCACTATCACAACCCCCTTATCCCTACGAAGGCATTTATCCTTATTCCCTCTGTAGTACCTATGCTGCTGCGGCAGAAAAAAATCGAAAACTCCCTCTACCTGTAACCCCCAAACTCTGGTGGTTTTGAAATAGAGTTGAGACTTGCCGTTGATTGGCTGCCCGTCCGAAGCTGGTATGTGCAGAAAATCAAAGCCCGCCTGATTCTGCTACTGCAGCAGCAGTATCTGACTATCGCTCTCCACCTCTACCGAACTCCAATAACAATGTTTGTTTGAAAGGTCAGTAATTCGTACTAGTTACCTGTTGCTGCTCTGCTCTGCTGCATTCCAGCTTTAGTAGGAATTTGTTGTTTGTGTTGGCCAAGGCAGTGCCGTCGTCTCTCCCCTCTAACCGAACTCTAATAACAATGGCTGTTTTGAAATAGAGTTTCGGCCGGTTCGCTATCGCCAGCAAAGTGTCGCTACTTTGGCTGGTTGGCTTCAGAGGTAAAGTTGCCATTCGCGCCTTTCTCGGAGGCAGCAGGCAGACTGGGAACGTTGGGCGCGGCGAACGCAGCAGGCCGCCAGTGGTAATGCTGACTGAGATTGCTACGTTCGCTCCCATCATCCTTCCTTGTATTCTCTGTTCTTTTTCGTTCCTTTCTTTTGCAGGCAGGCAGGCTGGCAGCAGGCAGACTGGAACAAAACAGTTGGAAGTGGTGGCGCGACAAGCCAGCAGCGCAGCGATATGGTATATGGGCTGGCTGGGATATGCTACGTTTCCTCCTCCTTCTTAGTTTCTCTTTCTTTTCTGTTTCTTTTGGCTGTCGGCTCCTCGTTCCGAGTCTCGTCATAGTAGTGAAAAAGTTTCCGAACCTTTTGCGCGCCTTGTTCTCGGTAAGCGGGCGGCAGGCAGACTGAAACATCAAAAAACACAGTTACTCTAGTGGGTGGCGCGACAGCAGCAAGCGCACCGGTGGTAATGGCTGCTGGATGCTACGTTTCGCTCCCTCCTTCGTTGATTTCTCTGTTCTTTTTCTTTTCGTTTCGGGTGGCAGGCAGGCAGACAGGCAGGCAGCTAGACCGAACAACCAGAGTTGGAGTAGGTGGCGGCGGACAGCATGCAGCGGCAGCGGTCGTAATGCTGCGGATGCTACTTTCCCCTCCTTCTTAAGTTTTCTCGTTCTGTATTCTGTTTCTGTTTCTGTCGTGTCAGGCTACCTCGTTCCGATCTTCCGTCATACGTTGGGAAAAACTTTTCGAACCAGTTGCGTGAGCGACTTTTTTCTCGGAGCGCAGCAGGCAGGAACTAAAACAAACGTTGGAGTGGTGGCGGCACAGCAGCCAGCCGCACGTGGTAATGGCTGACTGAATTGCTACGTTTCGCTCCCTCCTTCCTGGTCTCTCTTGTTTCTGTTCGTTTCGTGTGGCAGGCAGCAGGCAGCCAGCAGCAGCAGACACGAAACTAACAGTCTGATGGTGGCGGCACAGCAAGCAGCGCAGCGTGTAATGGCTGCTGGATTGCTACGTTTCGCTCCGCTATTATGTGTTCTCTTTCTGGTTCTGTTCTGGTTTGTCTGTCGGCTCCTCGTTCCGAAGTCTCGGTCATAGTTGGTGGAAAAGTTATCGAACCGTTTGCGCGCCTTGTTCCGGAGCGCAGGCAGGCGACTAAAACAGTTGGAGTGGTGGCGGCGATAAGCAGCAAGCGCAACAGTGTATGGCGGCTGATTGGCTACTTTCCCTCCCTTCCTTCCTGTTTCTTCTGTTCTGTTGTTCGTTCGGATGGCAGGCAGGCAGACAGCAGGCGACCCGGAACAAACAGTTGGTGTGCGGCGACAAAGCAGCAGCGCACAGTGTAATGGCCTGGCTGGATTGCTTACGTTTCGCTCCCTCCTTCTTAGTTTCTGCTTTTCTGTTCTTTTTCTGTATTGACTCTGTCGGCTCCTCGTCCGAGTCCTCGGTATAGCGTGGAAAAAACTTTTCGAACCTTTGCGACGCCTTGTTCCCGAGCGGCAGGCAGGCAGACTACAAAACAAACGTTGGAAGTGTGCGCACAGCAGCAGCGCAGCGTTGTAAAGCCTGGCTGGTTGCACGTTCGGCTCCCTCCTTCCTTGTTTTCTCTGTCGTTTCCTGCGCGTTTCGGGAGGCAGGACAGGACAGACAGGGCAGCAGCAGGCCAACCGATAACAAATCAGTTGGATGGTGCGCGCGACACAGCAGCGCTAGCGGTGGTAAGGCTGCTGGATGCTACGTTTCGCTCCCGCCTTCTTAGTTTCTCTTGTTCTGTTTTGTTTCTGATTGTCTGTCAGCATGCACTAGCGCCGATGCCATCGTCCTTTAGTTTCCTCTGTAGTACTATGCGGACCGGCCACTGGTGTCTCTAACCGTAGTAGCAGTACAGCAGTTGTCTCTCCCTCTACCGAACCCAAATAACCTGGAGGTTTGGGAATAGAGTTTCGCTGCTTTGTCCTTGGGGCACACCAGAAGTCTTTCTGCGAAACAAAGGGTGTGGCGAGCAACACCTGCTGTACCGAACAATTTTGTCGGAGAAGCGAAGTGCCGCCCTGCGATGAGGATATAATAGCTCTATTTGTAGCTCATCTTCTATCCTGCTTACGCATCGTTCGAAAAGAATTCAGAGATCCATAAGTCTCCATCTCCGGTTCTTTTTTCGTCCTACAACAACGGGTAGAATAACTCAAACATGGAAGTCCCTTCTCGTGGGGTCGGGGCAAAGAAAGCTTTATAATCTCGTTAAATGCAAGTCCTGATGGGTGCCGGTCGCCGGCAGGCAGCATCGGCCGTAAGTAGAAAGCGCAGTCGGTCTGCTACCTCTACCGAACCCAATAACAATGTTGTTTGGAAATGTAGTAGCGTAATGCATGCTGCCTGCTGCTGCCGCTTTAGTAGTGAATTTTTGCCTGGCGTAGCTGCGTCGATCTCTCCTCTACCGAACTCCAATTACAAATGCTGTTGAAATAGAGTTTCGGCCGGTTCCTCTCGCGGCCAGTGCTGCTACTTGTGCTGGTGCCGCAGAAATAAACAAACATCAAACAGATCTGTGTGGGTATATACCATCGCCTGACTGCAGCTAGCAAGCAGCAGTCTAGTTCATCGCTCTCCTACTCTACCCGAACTCCAAAAACAATGTGTTTGGAAATGTAGAGTCGTTGCCGCAGTACTAGCTACTGCTGCTTTCAGCTTTAGTAGTGACATTTAGTTGCCTGGCGGTATGGCTGCGTCGTCTCTCCTCTTACCGAAACCCAATCAATACAAGCGTTTGGAAATAGGAGTTCGGCAGTCCCGCTCTTCGCGCAAGGCTGGCTACTTGTGCTGGTTTTTGCTTTAAGGGTGTAAAAGGTTTTTGCATCGTCCTTTATTCCCTGCAGTACTTAAGCTGCAGCGCGGCATAAAAAAGTCAAAACCTCCCTCTACCGAAACCCCCACTAACTCTGTGTTGAAATAAGTTAAGTACTTTAAATGTGCTGGGCTGCCGTCCGTTGCTGGTGCTTGCAGAAATGAAAACAAACATCAACAACGTGCGTGTTAGTATACCAAGTCGCCTTGCTGCACTCAGCAGCAGCAGGAGCAGTTCTAGTCATCGCTCTCCCCGTCTGAAACCCCCCAAATAAACAAATGTTTGTTTGAATTGATAGTAGTGCGTCAGCTCAGTACTGCTACTGCCGGCTGCTGACTGCTTTCAAGGCTTAGTAGTGACATTTTGCCGGCGGCGCGTCGATCTCTCCTCTACCGAACTCAATAACAATGGCTGTTTGGAAAGAGTTTCGGCCGGTTCCACTCTCGCAGCAAGTGCTGCTACTTGTGCTGGTGGCTGCAGAAAATGAAAGCAAAACTCAACAGAATCTGGTTGTGTGTATATACCAGACGCCTGATGCAGCAGCAGCAGAGACCGTCTGTCATCGCACTCCACTCTTACCGAAACTCCAATAACAAGTGGTTGTTTGGAAATTAGTAGTTCTCGGCTAGACTGCTCACTGCTGCTGCTTTCAGGCTTAGTAGTGACATTTGTTGCGGTGCTGCGTCGTCTCTCCCTTACCGAACTCCAATTACAATGGCTGTTGGAATAGAGTTTCGGCCGGGTCCGCTCTTGCGGTAAGTGCTGCTACTTGTGCGGGTTTTGCTAAGGGTCACTTTATACCGTCCTTTATCTCTGCAGTAGCTGATAAAACTTCGCATATTAAATAAAAGTCGAAAAACTTCCTTCTACCGGAACCCCCACTAACCTTGGTGTTTGGAAATAGAGTAAACTTAAATGTTGCTGGCGCCGTTCCGTGCTGGTCAGGCAGAAAAATGAAAGCAAACATCAAAAGATCTGTGGGTGTGTATATACCAGTCACCTGCACCAGCAGCGGCAGCAGGAGCAGTCTAGTCATCCTCTCCTACCTCTACCGAAACCAAAACAATGGTTTGTTTGAAATTTAGTGTCGGCAGCTATATGCTAACTGCTGCTGCTGCTGCTTCAGCTTAGTACAGAACAATTGTGCCTGGCCGTGCTTGGCGTCGTCTCTCCTCTACCAACTCAATACAGATGCTGCTTGGAAATAGAGTTCGGCCGTTTCCCTCTCGCAGCAAGTGCTGCTACTTTTGCTGGTTCTGCATCAGGTGTAAAGGTTTTGCCATTCGCGAATTATAGATTGCTAGTGCTGCTCTGCGCCGCGCTTAGATTGCTTTTCTTCTTTCTTCTCCTTCGGTCGGGTGATTAGGAACTGCTAAACGTTTTTCAACGCAAGGGATTTTACCTCAGATTTCCTTCATCCTTAACTAGAGCGGCACTCTAGTTAAGGGGGGTAGGACTTGGAATCCTGACGAGAATCGTTTATCGCATTTCGAATAGTACCGAATGAAATGAGAATGAAGAGACAGTCGGCATGGCAAAGTCAGTAATCTAAAGCTACCACGAGTAAATCAACGTCCAAAGCCCGTGGTATCGTCCTTATTTCTCTGTAGTACCTATGCTGCGGCGGCAGAAAAAAGTCAAAAACTCCCTCTACCGAACCACCACTAACTCTGGTGGTTTTGGAAATAGAGTTAAGACATACTGTTGCTGGGCTGCCGTCCGTAGCTGGCCTGGCAAGAACAATGAAAGCAAACATATCCTCACAAAATGTTTGATACCCAGTCGCCTGCATTGCAGAGCAGGCAGCAGCAGGAGCAGTCTATCATCGCTCTCCTACCTCTACCGAACTTCCAATAACATGTGTTTCGAATGTAAGTAGTTCGTCGCTATACTGCTACTGCTCTTTCAGGCTTAGTGTGACATTTTGCGGGCGGTGCCGCGTTCCGTCCTCTCCCTCTACCGAACTCCAATAAACGAATCTGTTTGAAATAAGTTTCCGGCCGTTCGCCGTCGCTACTTTGCTGTTAATTTGCTTGTGCTTCACGAAGAAGATAAAAGCATTCTTATTCGCCCCCGGTGAGAACTTTTCTTTTCCCGAACATCATATGTAGATGCAAGCTGTTACGAAGGCGCTATCTTCCCTTTCTCCTCTTCACTTTGCCTCTAACTGAAAAAAACGGAGAAAATATGAAAAACAAATAAAACAACTCGTGTAGGGAATCATAGCCGTGGGCGACGAAAGACGTATGCATATGCAATAAACCCTCTTCACAGTGACTTCAATCGACCAGTCGAAGACGAACATTGCGGCCTTCTCCACCTTGAGAGAAATGCGTGTTTTGGCCACACAGTAAGACTTTCCAAGACTGCTATCTTTTAGCAGTGTCGGAATCGCTTCGACCACCTCATTCAGCAGTCTTTTCTTATTTTGGACGTTATCTCTTTTTTTAGTTGCACTAAGGAACGGCTCATAATTGCCGGAAAAAGAAAAACTATCACAAACAATCGCATTCTTTCCCGGAGAGGCACTTCCTAGGCAGTGTCGGTTTTTTATACAAACCTCTTTTCGGCGTGGTGTAGGCAGTTAAGAGAACATGGTTAGGAGCGACACTTCCAAATTGGCAAAGCCAAAAGAGTGCACAAATGTCTCGCCAGGGATGTTTCGTCACGCATAGCGTTCCGCCTTGCATTTCTCTCGAATCACTCAACCGTTAAGGGACAATATCCCTGGACGAATTATAGCGTTGAGGCTGGCGAAAGACGCGTAGATCGTTTGGGCCGTTGGAGATCCTCCGGTGTGCGCAATTTAGTGCTGGTAAACTTGATCGACTCCGCGGCAAACGACTAAGCGACGAGTTATAGGTCGTTTTCCCAGAATGCTAATATTATTGCTCCCCCGCCTCACCTCGGTGATATTACTGGGGTTGCACGTGAATGAGCGCTATTTAGTGCAAGAAGCTCAACTTAGGACCACACTCAGTCGCCTTTTTAGCGCTGCGGCTTGAGGATAGTTTGCCGAGGTCGCCCCAGACTAGTGAGTGAAAGCAACCAATGTGTTCTCCTTCTCGTGGCGAATGTTTCAATAAAGGATGAAGGGATGTTCGACCATGGAAGTACGAGAAAGCCCCCTAGTTAAACGCAAGAGAAGAAACCCCCTATATATAAAACTTCCGCCCCCGCCGTGGGATGTTTTACAAAATTTGGTTTCCAGCCTCGCCTTAAGCGTCCTCTCCAAACCGTAATAATCCCGAACTCCTGCGCTTTATCACCCATATATTATTATCCCTTAAATTTTTTTCTGACGTATCTCGATGATCGCCGGCTTGCTGTCAACTCATACTGTCTCCCTGTACGTCTGTAGAAAAGGCTTTTCTGCCATATTCCGAGTCCTTGTCGTTCGCGGCGGCGCCCGAGATGCGCGATGTGCTTTCCAAAAGCATTACGTTCGTTCTATTAAGTAGTTAGGGCTCAGGTAGAGAAGAAAAGCGGCATATTATTACACCTTCTCGAGGTTAAAATTAAAAAGAAGAGATTTTAGTAAATGGCGCGAAATATTCCTTGTAAATCATAAAAAAAACTCTGAATTCCAAGATCGCTCGCACCGCGCTTCTCTCTTTTCGCAGCGATGCTCGGAGTCCCTTTACCAGACCCAATTTAAACGAAGCTTGGCGGAAAAGTGGAAAACACTACTTTTCAAGCAGGCGAGGAGGCTCCGGCTTAAAGCCTTATCTCGCCGTTCGTCCGTCTATTCTTCTCTACCGAAACTTGCATTATCTAAAACTCTGCCGCTTTGAAATGGCAGGTTCGTCGCGCTTAATCAGTGCATCTCCTGGTCGTTCTTCAGCTGCTACACAGCTGCCTCCGCTGCGGAAACTCCCTCTACCGAACTTGCAATAACTTTGCTCGTTTGGAAATGGAGTTTTCATTTTGCCGCCTCTTCACTCTTTGCCGCGCGTTCTCCAGTCCACTACCTCCAGCAGCAGTCGTTCAACCTCTAACCAAACCTCCAATATCACAAATCGTTGAAAATGTTGAGCGACGTCTACGAGCTTTGAGATGTAGGCTGTTGGCTCCTAGCTTCAGCTATACATGTGCTGTTTGTGCCGCAGTGTTGCAGTCGTTCTCTCCCCTCATACCAGAACTGCAAAAAACTCTGCTCGTTTGGAAATTAGAGTTTCGACTTTTCCATGTAGCTTCCGTTCTCCGTAATTCTGGTTAGTGGTTGTAGCAAGCAGCAGCGTAGCGTGCAGCGTTCTCCCCTACCGAACTTGCACATAACTCTGCTCCGTTTGGAATCGATGGGGTGCTCAGTTGCCAAATTGTTGCGCTTCTGCGTTTACTACTGCCGCCGCTCTTTACGGTATTTCAGTTGCTGCCGGTTGGTTGAAAATAACGGTTTCGAGCGTGTAAGAAGAATTGGCTCGCGACACGGTCTTTTCCGCAGAAAGCCGTCAGACGGTTGCAGCGTGTTGAAAACCGCATTATAACGTCTCATCTTAGAAAAAAAAATGAGGATATTGCTGCTCTGGCTGTTGTCGCTTTGTGCGTGCGCTTGTGCCACTTGTGGAACTTTTCCCTCACTCTTTTTACTAAAAGAGACGACGCGCAAACAATGCTATGCAAATTTCTTCCATATTTTCTTTTCCTATCTTCTCGCTCGGTCGAATGTAAAAATCACGTGGTCAAACGTAACTGAAACGCAATGGTCATCCCCTAGACTTCTATCTTGACTCTGTTGAAGATGAGACCATTTCAGACAGTATGCGTGCTATTCACTGTAGTGCTGCTGTTGCCTACGTGTCGCTTTCGAAAGGAGCACGATCGGGGTGCGGCGGCGTTACCCAATCAGGACGTTTCCCAACATACCGCTTTTGAAAAAAAAGAAGGGTCGGAAAATTGCGTTATTGTGTTAGCGCCGTATTGCCAATA
>JABUQX010022725.1:0-35000 GCA_015478945.1 Trachelipus rathkii
TAATATATTATATACTTATAATATATATTATTCTATCTAAATATTATATATATACTATTACTGATATATATATTATAATATAAATATATATAATAATATATATTATATAATAAGAATATATATAATAATTAATAAAAATATTTAATAGATAAATAATTATATATATTAATTATATAAATATATATTTAATATATTATAAAATTATAATTTTATTATATATATATATATATTTTATTATATTATATATATATATATATATAACGAAATTTTTTTTAATCCGCCCGATATATTCGATATTTTTGAACCGATAGTAGAGTTTTTTAAAGTTTATATCCGAGAGAAGCAATTTGATATTTTTTTTAAAATATCGATATATCGATATTTTTTTTATATATCGGCATTCCTAGTGTTCAGAGGTGCCTTTGAAACTTTTTCTCAACACACCAGTTGCTATAGCTTTTCTTAGAGTCATTGTTCGCCCTTGTTAAGAACAGTGATGGGCATTAACTAGTTATATCGATTAAAAGTTAATTTTCGAAGTTAATTTTTTGCTACCGAACCCTTATCAGAAGTTAATTTTTATTTTTCATTAACTATTTAAAGCCAGATAAAAAGTATCTTGCCAAAAGTTAAAAATTAACTTTCTCTCAATAATAGAAAATCACGCTTGTTCCGCAGTTTGCATTTACATCTTGAAAAGAAAAGTTGTGCTATTTTTATCGAAGGTAAGATATGTTTTTATTTTTATTTATAAATTAGAAATTTATTTACAAATTTATAATTATAAATGAGGTGCAATTGAAATAGGAATGACAAATTTTATATTTATATTTTTAAAAAAATACCAAAAAGACTTGTTATTTTTTTCGTTTTAATTTGATTTAAATTAATCTTAATAAAAATTTAATTTGATATCTTATTAATTTCAGTAATCTGAATGAAGTATTTAGTCAGAAAGAAAATAACTTTAAATGAAAAATTGTACCGTAAGTTAATAAAAATACAGAAATGAATTAAATATACAAATAAAAATTGTTGATTATGAGAATTAGGCTTTGAAATCTTGGAGTAAACTTTTGCGCCGTAAATTATTTGAACCTGGTTTCTTTACTTGGCTAGTAGTGAGAAGAGAGGGGAGTTTGTTTACTTAAATATTATTACCTTTTAAGCTACGACCCATAATAAATTATATATATATATATAATATATATATATAAATATATATAATAATAAATATATATATTTAACTACGACCCATTTATATATATATATATAAATATATATTATAAACGTATTATAAAATAATGCTTTTTATAATATTATTTGTCAATATAATATAAAGGCTAGAACTCATTCTGAGGCAAAAGCTATTATGACTAGTAAGTATTATACAAAGCATCTCTTGAAAGTTGTGTTTGTAAGTAAAAATTTATTTATGTACGGCTTAAAATTGCTTACATCTTATAAGATCACACCACAACTATTTTTATTTTTTTTTGTTTATTTCCAAATCTTTAAACAGCCAATTTAGAATGTCTTTCTCCTTTACCCGCGTTCGATAGGCGACACAGGAATGGGAAGCCAGTTCGGCCATACGACATTAGAGGCCGTTAAACAAGACGCTCCAGGCATGGCCCTGGCAAGCTAAATATATTATTTTTGTATTAAAATGAAGGTGTTATTATATAATTAATGTTTATAACAAGATCTCTTGTAAGTGTCAGTTTGATACGCTATGTTGAATCGATCAGTGAAATAATGAAGATAAAAAATTAGAGAGAATGCGTGAATAAGATCTAGCACAATGAAAGTACATCAAGGCACTATAAGCACACTCGCGCCTGTTAGCGAATCGTTACTATAAATTATTAATATTTGGATTTCGAGTACTCACGAAAATGTCTTCGAAGGGTCAGTGGCCCAGTCCGTATTTATTATACAAAATAAAAATTGTGTTGTCAGGTTAGCTTTTGCTTGAAGGAACCTGTTAACAGTTCCTGCAAGCACTGTGCCAGATTAGCATTTTCTTGAAGGGAAACTGTTGACGGTTCAGCTAACACTATTGTCAGGTTAGCTTTTGCTTGAAGGAAACTGATGACAGTCCCTGCTAACACTGTTGTCAAGTTAATTTTTGCTTGAAGGAAACTGATGACAGTTCTCGCTAACGCTGTTATTAAGTTAGGTTTTGCTTGAAGTAAATTATTGACAGTTCCTGCTAGCACTGTTGCGAAGTTAGATTTTGCTTGATGAAGACTGTTAACAGTTCCTGCTAAGACTGATATCAGGTTAGCTTTTGCCTGAAGCAAGCCGTTGACAGTTCCTGCAAACACTATTGTCAAGCTAGCTTTTGCTTGATGGAAACTATTGATAGTTTCTGCTAAGACTGTTGTCAGGTTAGCTTTTGCTTGAAGGAAGCCGTTGACAGTTCCTGCAAACACTGTTGTCAAGCTAGCTTTTGTTTGATGGAAACTGTTGACAGTTCCTGCTAAGACTGTTTTTGTTAACTTTTGCTTGAAGGAAGCCGTTGGAGTGTTCCAGCAAATACTGTTGTCAAGTCAGCTTTTCCTTGAAGAAAACTGGTTAAAGGTTCTGCTAACATTGTTCTCAGGTTAGCTTTTGCTTGAGGGAAAAAATTGACAGTTCCTGCAAACACTGTTGTCAAGTTAGCCTCTGATTGGAGGAAACTGTTTACAGTTTCTGCTAACACTTCTGTCAGGTTATCTTGCTTTTAAGGAAACTATTGTCAGCTTTTTTTTCTGTTTTTTTTTCCTTTCTACAGAATGTCACCACTCGTGGGCAAGGCCCTATTCAAGGAGGGGACAGAAAGTAATAATAATAAAAAAATAAAAATAATAAAAATATCTAAAGATATTTTAGTTTTCCTCTTCATCCATGATCATCAAAGAATCTACATAAACAAAACAGATCAGCAGAAGTTTCTTCTCCCTGCTTCTTTTCTTTCTTTCTTTGGCTCTCCTGTTTCATCAGCATTATTAATAATGGAGGAACCATTAAAACATTTTACTTCTAACTGATCCTACGTTTCCATTAGTTTTCATTTTCTCTTCTTCTCTTTCAAAACTTTTCAGACTTCAGCATTTTCATCACATGCTTCGAACATAAAACATCGGACAAAACATCAGTATAGCATACACTGTCATTGCATGAGTTAGTGCGACCGATTTTATTTCTCTTTAATTAAATTGTTGACAGTTTCTGTTTAGATTTCCCCCAAAATATATTTCTATAGCTTAATTATTGCAGTCAATCATTAAATGAATAGTTATTATAGAATTGCTAATCTTAATAATAGTGATATATATATATATATATATATATATAAAAATAATATATATTATATTATTATATATATATTATATATATATATATATATATATATATATATATATATATATATATATATATATATATATATATATATATATATATATATGTATATATATTAATTGTTTGATGTATATGTATATGTTGTGTTGTTTTTTTTAAATTATTTATATAAAAACGCCTGATAGCTCTTTGGTAGAGCATTCGCCAAACAAAGCGAGGGTCCAGGTTCGCAACTAGTCGGGTGGGAAGATTGTGAGCTATTCTCTCCTAGGGCTGAGCTTCGTCTTGCTCGGACGTTAAATGAGTACACGCCCTCCTAGATTTTGGCTCTGCCATCACGGTGGTTTTATTTGTAAAAAAAAAAATATTCATTTTGCTTTTCTTAATTATACTTGCTACTTCGTTTTGTTTTTAACACATATCTTAAAACTTATTTGGTGTTCAGCTTACCGCATTAAAAAACTTATAAAATTGGTTGGCCAGTTCTTAGAAATAAAATCTTGCAAATTATATATATATATATATATATAATAATATAATATATATATATATATATATAATATATATATATATATATATATATATATATATATAATATATATATAATAATATATATAGACTTTTATATATAATATATATATATATATATATATATAATTTATATATATATATATTATAATATATACATATATATATATTATGGTGAAAGTTTGCATAATAAACCAAGTAAAAACTATACTTTTCAAAAATACACATTTATCTTAGATTAAAAGTTTCGTAAATATATGTTGAACCCAAAAAATCATGGTAAATTTTTTTTTTTTTTTTTTTTTTTTTTTTTTTTTGCATTTATTCATCGGAAAAACTTAGAAAGCCCTTTTTTTATTTTCCCAATTTAGGGAGCTCGAGCTGACGGGGGACAGCGGGGGGACGAAGTCTCCCCCGTCGTCCACCGGAAGGCCGAGAGACCACGACTCCTGCCATCATTGTGGTTTACCCTATGTATTCCTTTAGTTAAAGTAATTACCATAGTTTGTTTAAAGGGAATTAAAAAAAGTCTTTTCTAACTAAAAAGGAAACCATAGGGTAAACCGCAAAATGGCAGGAGTCGGGGTCTCTCGGCCTCCTGAGTGGATGACGGGGGAACTTCGTCCCCCCTCTTTCCCCCGTCGGCTCGAGCCCCATAAATGGGGAAAATAAAATAAAAAACTTTCTAAATATTTCCGATGAATAATTGTAAAAAAAAAAAAAAAAAAAAAAAAAAAAAAATATTATGAAATTTTAGTTCAAACATTATTTACGAAACTTTAAACATAAATAAAGTTCTTTGGAAAAAATTTGGAAAATTTTTACATATTTATGATTTGCAAACTCAAGAGCACAAAAACACGCACACACAACACACACAAGCACACAACACACACACACCCACACACATCCACACACACACACAAACACATACACATTAACACATACACATACACATACACCACATACACACATACACATTAGACACACACACACACACACACACACATATAATATATATATATATATATATATTATATATATATATATATATAATATATAATATATATTATATATATATATATATATATATTATAGATATAATATATATATTTTATAATTCATATAATATGTATCAGAGGCGACTCCTACACTCGTGCAACTCGTGCTTATTTAGAAACGATCGATCTTCTTCAAATTCCATAAACAGTACGATAAAAAAAATTTCTCTTTATTTTTGGTTGTAAATAATAGGTCATCTGAAAGAATACATTACATAATACAAAATAAAAGATTATGTAAATTTAAACAAAAAGCGTCTAAGAATTCATCGCCATTGAATAATGTTATTTTTAATCAATTATAAATGGTGACTGCTCGTGTACTTCTCCGAAAAAGCGAAAGAGAAAATATTGGAAGACAGTGTACAATTACATATTCGTGATGATAATTTAATTTTTTTTTTTACAAGTTGTTTTTTTTTCCTTACCTAACAACCAATTTTAAAACTTGTTTTCTTTTGAAAAAAAAAAAAAAATTTGAAATAAAAACATTTGTTCTTAATGCACCTTTCGGATACAAAATCTAATGATTTTAAATTCTACCTAAATTTTAGAAAAAAAAAAAAAACAATAAAGTTTCCTATAGAATCAATTATAAGCTAAAGAGAAAACTGGTTTTAAATTCTTGTCTTAATCTTAATATAATATATATATATATATAATATATATATATAATAATATATATAAATATATATATATATATATATATATATATATATATATATATATATATATACTTATATATATATATTATATATATATATATATATATATATATATATATATATATATATATACAGAGAGAGAGAGAGAGAGAGAGAAGAGAGAGAGAGAGAGATCGGTGGTCGATGAGAGAGAGAGAGAGGAGAAGAGAGAGAGAGAAGGAGAAGAGAGAGAGAGAAGAAAGAGAGAGAAAGAGCGAGAACGAGAGAGAGAGAGAGATCGAGAGAGAGAGAGGAGAGAGAGAGAGAAGAGACCGAGTAGTTAAAAAGTTATTAGAGTCGCCGCTGATATATATATATATATATATATATATTAAATTTATTATATATTATATATATATACTATATAGATATATATATATATATATATATATATATATACTAGAGTCTATATATATATATATATATATATATATATTTTAGCAAACTATACAAAATGTTGCATTTTTTCTTTAATAAATTAGACATCATATGAATATTTAATGAGTTAACTTTATGCCATGGAAGAAACTTTTCTTCTTGAGTCTTTATACGAAAAGTTATTTTTTTCATTTTTTATTATAAAACTACAATTATTTTTTTTACTGCTTATGAATAAGTACTAAAATACTTATCTGAAATTATTTCGACTCCTTAAATAACTTAATTTGACTTTTTTTGGTTTAGATGTGAAAGAACTCTGTATTTTATGCGCAAATATTGGAATATTTAATCATTATAATTGTTTAAAAAGAAACGCTTACCGAATCTATATTATGATTTTATGATTAGTTAGCTTCAAGAAATTATTTTCTTTCATTTACAATATTTTTCAATAGTAAAATAATAATAAAAAAATATTTTAAAGATTATTTAAATAACTTTGTAATTATGGAGTTAACAATTTCTATGTCAATAGCTAGCTAATTTTATTACAACTTGGTATGTTGTGAGTTCAAAAAATTTTATTTTAAATTTTTAGTGCAGAATTTGGGGAAAAAATGAAAAAAATATCTGTAGTAAAAATATTCTAGTTAATTTTCAAGCTATTTCTAAAAAAGAAAATGGATAAGGGGGGGGGGAGAAACTTAAAATCTGTGAATAACACAAGATTTTCAATTTTTTTTCCTTTTCCCAAATGTGAAAACTTCATAATAATATATTGGTGGAACATTTAAAAAGCAAGAAAGCCAAGGAATGCCAGATTTGGCTGTTTTACATGCCAGAGCTGGCACCCTTTGCTACTTTTAGCTCCTTTTTTGTTTTTTTGCTGTATGGCTGAGTATGGTATCTAAGCCTATGCTTAGAGGGTCTGCGGATCGATTCCCTTGGTTTTTAACCGGATTGGAGGAGCCCTTATGTTGGCACCGGTGTTGCGGTGCTCTTGTTTTTTTTAGCGTATTTTACTAGGTTCTAGTTAAAGAATCCTCTTCAAACTTGGCACCCTGTCTGGTGATGGTGCAACCTACCTGTCGCCCAGGTTTCACGCCGCTTCGCACAATGGGGAGGGGGACTGACCCCCACAAGCTGGAAAGGCTCATAGATAGATAAAATTTCTTGAGTGCATAGAAGAGGCGTGAGGAAATAGAGTACTATGCTTAGGTTAAATGTTGGAGCACATGAGCCTAAGTCGGAGCCGGAGCCGGAATAAAATTCTGTCTCCAATCACATAATGAGTCAAACGAGACGTCTTTATATATGTTTTTAATGACGTACATTCCGATTTTGAGGGTTCTAAGACCCTCAAATTAGCCTGAGGACCCCAGAATGGGGTTCCCCTAAAAATTAAGAAAAGCACAGAGTGCATGACAGAGAAGGCGAAGGAAGATTGAGGAAGGAATAAGAAGTAGTTCATATGACGGAGCAAATGAGCCATAGCTGGAGCACTGAGACGGAGGCTGTGCCAGTGCTTGAGCTGGAGCCAGAAGAAAAGCACAGAATGCACACACTAAGAATGTATCTGTACAATAATTATAGGCATCTTTCCATAAGGCAATTTTCATTCCTTATTTGATAAAGCTCGTCATGAGATGACGAAATGTGACGATTTATGTCTTCACATTTGCCACATGCAAACACTGATCCTATCCACTACTGTTCACATGTTCAGCTAATTATTCCAATTAAGCTGAGTAAAGTGCACAGTCAGGTTCAAGAATCTTCCACTAAATTTACAGAATAATTTCTTTTTTATTTTTTAGGTTATATATATATATATATATATATATATATATATATATATATATATATATATAAAAATATATTTTACTATATATATATATATATATATATATATATATATATATATATATATATATATATATATATATATATATATATATATATATATATATATATATATATATGTAAATAAATTAGAAACCGCAGTTCAATTTGTATAGATAAAATAACTCCTTCAGTTACCAGGATTAGATCTCGGGCCCTCGCTAACGGTATGCCAAGCGTGTTCCCACTCGACCAAACGATAAGCTAAAAAGATACGCGACTTAAACCTATGAAAGAGTGCTCTATTCAATAGGAATAAGGACCGCCTATGGCAAGACAGATACCTCAGCCACGCATAGCTTGCACCCGGGTCAAAGGTAACACAGGACCCATGTAAGGAGACCACTCTAGGATCGGAGTATAATTTGTATAGATGTAAATACTGCAATTAATATATATATATATATATATATATATATATATATATATATATATATATATATATATATATATATATATATATATATATATATATTATCTCTTATATATATATATATATATATATATATATATATATATATATATATATATATATATATATATATATATATATATATATATATATATATATATATATATATATATATATATATATATATATATATATATATATATATATAATAGCGTTGGGCTGGCTCCGGCTACGTAGCGGCGGAGCTGGCTCCAAGAGCCGGATTGGAGCCGTGTTTTTTTATTAGCTCCAGGAGCTGGAGCCAAGAAACGTTCCGGACTCGGAGCTGAGACGATGAATTTGGGGTTATCCGGAGCACTTCGGAAAGCTGCAATAATCTCCTGTCTAGACGTCTATTTTCAATTAAGTAATATAAAATTTTATGGTAACCAATCGTTTTTTAATGGAAACATGATTTCAAATATAAAAGTATTATGCAATACTGACTTCAAAGAAATATATATATATATATATATATATATATATATATATATATATATATATATACATATAAAAATATATATACATATATATATATATAAAAATATATATATATATATATATATATATATATATATATATATATATGTTAAAGAAAATAATTTTGAGTGTTTCTCCAGGTGATAAATAAATATTACAGGTTTTAATTTTCATTTTAAAACCATTTCAACAAGGCACTACTACTATGTCTGGATCAAAATATTGTGCGTTATCGCTAATAGTTCCAACTCTAATTGATATACGCTTTTACTTTGACAATCAGTTACATTCGGGAATATCTTTAAATAACATAATATAAATCAAATGGCCAGGCGATGCACAATCATAGAAACTTATTCGGATTATCAGATGTCAATGATTCTTGATCCAAGATTCAAAACCAGACTTTTTAGTGATGACCAAAAGGACACTGTAAATAAAAATGTAGTCATTAACCTAACAAAATTTGAAGTAAGTGACGATACTTTTCAAGTAAATCCCGGATAGAAAGTAAAGTTTTTTGTTTTTATGAAAATGTAAGGTTGGAACTTGGGAGAGGAGCCGAAGCTCTCCTTTCCGGAACAGCTCCGGAGCTGGAGCTAAGGTTCCCTTACCCTCCTAGCTGGGCTCAACATTAAAGCTCCAGAGCTGGCATGGGCAAGCTTTTACACCCGAAGGAAGCCAGACAGGGCGGAGCCGAAACCAGATCTATCGAACACCCATGAGGACTCTGGAACTCTCGTAATTGGAATCTACGTTGTTGAAAACATATATAAGGACACACGTCTTGGCTTATAATATGTTAATTTCAAAGTTTGACTCCAAATCCGACTCAAGCTCGTTCTCAGCTCATCTAAAAACTCAGATTTTAGTCATTCTGACTTCAAAGGCTGCTCCAACAATGTTGGAATCCATAAGTCGATACATAAAGCGTCAAAATCCATCAAAGTTAAGGAAATTCCTGAAGCATGTCGAACTTTGGCTTTTTTTTTACAGTTATCACCAAAACTCACGGATAGAGCCCTATTCACGGAGGGAGTATTGCATGCCAAAATTTCATCCGCTAGAGCAAATTAAGCAGATGAGCACATACGCAGGCTTTAAAGTGAGGGAGAAAAAATTCAGCAGGAAACACAGAAGATGGAAGAGAGTTCCACAGAACAGAGGTGGAAGGAACGAAGCACCGCAGCGAACTAGCCTGGAGTTACCAATATCTACACAAAACTCGTGCGCAGGCACAGCACCCCTTGTGCTACGAGGGCGTCATAAAGGTGGTGGCAATCGAGTGGTAAGTTCCCTCGAATATCTGCGATGCGATACCTATAGAAAAGAAATAAAGCACCAGCATAGCTCTGCAAAGATAGAGGGTCAAGTGAACTGTAAGGTTCAGAACAATAAATAAACCTTTTGGCTTTTGAAACGATCCTGTCCAAAAGCCGGGTGAAACCAGAGCCCCCTTAGTTATGAGAACAGTACTCCAAACAAGGGCGGATGGGACCCTTGTATAGTTTTAGTAATTGAGAAGAGGAAGAAAAGTCTCGCACTCTAAACAGAACTCCCAGTTTCTTTAAGGCAGCCCTAGCAACCGTTGTGATGTGAGGTTTCCAAGACATTTTTTTCTTTATGTTAAGGCCAAGGATGTTTATATTGTCAACAGGAGAGACGAGAGAACCGTCGAAAGAGATAGGAAAGTAAAGTGTTTTAGAGAGGGAGATTTGTAGAAGTTGGGTTTTTAAAGAATTGAATTTCACAAGGTTGTGACGACCCCACCCGCAAATTCTATCCAGATCAGCGAGAATAGAATCGGAAAGATTAAGACGAGAGGCAATTCTAGAAGTAAAAGAGGGAGCAGAATTGAAATGTGTTGAAGAATAAAGGGTCGAGTCATAGCATATGAGTAGATAGAGGTAGATGTGCAGGTGAGATCATTATTGAAAAGTAGGAATAAACTGGAGATAAGACCGAACCCTGAGTAACACCACTATTGAGAGAAAAAAAAGAAGTCGCTCCATTAACCACAGCCGATATTGAGTGACTAGAAAGAAAGCTAGACATAAGTAAGCAAATAGAAGGAGGAAACCCAAAGGAGGGAGCTTGGGGAGCAGTGACGCGTGTCGTACCCGGTTAAATGCTTTGGATATGTCAAGCACCACTACGCAAGTCTCCCCGTAGTTCCTAAGAGCGGAAAACCATAAATCGGTTAAATAAGAAAGTATATCGCTTATAGACCTTTAACGCTGAAGGCCGTACTGGCGATCGGAAAGAAGAGAATGAGATTACAAATGGTCTGAAAAGTGAGAGTTGAGAAGGGTTTCAAAGATCTTAGATAGAATACAAGTGAGAGCTATAGGGCGATAGTTAGAAGGATCGGAGCAGCTTCCTTTTTTCGGAATAGGTTGGACATGTGCGTGCTTCCAACACTGAGGCAAAGTGTTAGTATTAAGACATAGTGAATATAGTTGAACAAGGGGAGGGGTCAGCATGTAAGCACATTCCCTCAAAACTCGTGGAGGAATAATACCTGGGGCACTCGCCTTCTCAGGAGTCCATGCATCCGATCAAATGTAATCACAGGCAAAGCAAGAACAAGCACGATCGAACCATAGATTATGAGGAGAGAAAGATTTAGTCGAAGAAGGAATGAACCTGCTCATCCCGTCAACGATTACAGCTCCCACCTTAGTGGCAGAAGCCAAAGCGTCATCAGAGTCAAAGCAGTCATTCCAATTATAGTTAGAAAAACGAAAAAAGGAGTGAAAATCTGGTCTGTTAGGAGAACAGTAGCAGAAGCACAAGATTATTGTAGTAGAAGGAAGAAAGATTTTGAGCCACAGAACATGGAAGTTAGGAGATTTGAGATCCACGAGATATGTTACAGGAGTATTAATGTTTAGATAGGCACACACTCCACCCTTCAGACGGAAATTATGAAATAAGTTATATTTGGATACATTAAATGAGTTAGAGGACAAATTCCTAGCCATCTGAGTCTCAGACAAGAGCAAAAGGTTAGGGTTAGAGTTAGACTTGGATTTACTTATGGTTTAGAGGTCCATGACCTTTATGGCTGCGACACCTATCTTGGAAGCAACCAAATTAACACCTAAAGCGTTAAAATCTATCGAAAATCTAAAGTCATGTAGGCTAATAACTTGGATTACCGATTATGGAACCCCTAAAAATGGCTTCGTTGGTTTCGAAAACCTATGTTCCTGCGTTTAAAGCTTTAAAATTGGTCAACTTGCGGAAATATATTTCATTAAATAGAGTAATTGCGTAAAAGGTTAGACTCTTACTTGTTATTTAATAAGAGAGGCTAGTTTGACTCTAGTTTGTATAAAATTATATATATATATATATATATATATATATATATATATATATATATATATATATATATATATATATATATATATATATATATATATATATATATATATATATATATATATATATATATATATATATATATATATATATATATATATATATATATATAATTTCATGAATTACTGGTCAGGGTAGTTTATCTGTCTGTTGTTCTATCAGATTGGGGTGTGTGTGTGTGTGTTTGTGTGTGTGTGAGTGTGCTCTGGCTCCGGCGCTCACTAGCCTAAAGTCGTTAAAACCATCAGTAACAAAAACAAACCATATGGAATGAGTTACGTATACCATAAATCAAAAATCATTAAGTACAGTTAAGTACGCACCCTTATTGAGTACACTTACAAAATATTAAGTACACAGGTAAAATCTTAAATACACCCAAAGAACCTTGTGGCGTCATATTTTGAACAGCCAATCACAGCCCTCCAAAGCCAGTCCCATAAATAAAGAGCACCGTGCCTCCTACAAATTTCATCGCATTTCTTTATGTAACTACTTATATATATATATGTAAATATATATATTTTTTTTTATATATATATATATATATATATATATATATATATATATATATATATATATATATATATATATATATATATATATATATATATATATATATTAAATTGTAAGCAAAAACTGTCTATCTACTTGTTAATATTAACCTAATTTTCGAAAAAAAAGAAATTATTATATATATATATATATATATATATATATATATATATATATATATATATATATATTTTTATATATATATATATATATATATATATATATATATATATATATATATATATATATATATATATATATATATATATATATATATATATATATATATATATATTAATTTGTAAGCAAAAGACTGTCCTACAACATTAATCTAATTTTAGATAAAATAAAAATTACTATTCCTTAAGGTGTACAACTCATGGTAGAAATCTATAAATATTTTTAAAAAAGTAATATTTTGCGTGAAATGGATTGTTTTAAACACTTATCTACTTATATTTTCAATATCATTTGCTTTTCACATTTTATTTATTGATTTGCATAAATTATAATAAATAACTTCAAGAGTTGTGGGTGTTTTCGCAGAAATTCCAATTGATTTATTAAGGTTCATACGGTATATATATATATATATATATATATATATATATATATATATATATATATATATTTTATATATATATATATATATATATATATATATATATATATATATATATATATATATATATATATATATATATATATGACCTTATCCGGTTCATGGTGCAGATAAAAAAAAATCATATATTAGTAGTATAGTATAGTAGCAATTAATTAAGATGTGAACGAGAAAGATACGAAAATGAAATTATTAAAAATTAATTGATAATGTAAGTCAAAACTTTGATTTTGTAGGAGAAAGAAAATGGTTTTAGCTCTATCAGTGAAAGAATTCAAAGGTAAGGTAACAAATAATGTTTATGGGTAAAGTACGTTCGTATTGGGTTTGTTTTCTTTAATACCGATTTTGTGTGTGTACAAACTGAACGTATCATAACCTGAACTTAGGGGGCAGTAAAGAAACGCAACCTGACCTATATTGATCTACACGGCGCGATGGCGCGACTAACCTTTATTGATTGACGTTACAGTAAATTTCAACCTAACCTATATGAATCTACTTTGCTGTAGAATTATTTCTCTATTTTAAGAGGAAGATTTCTGAATATCAAAAGATCTCCCAAACGTCGCTTTGTCTCGAGCGCTGCCAAACAGTTTTTAAAAAGTGATATTATTAAACAATTACTTTTTGTATTTACAATTTTTTGATCTTGCTCATCAACATTCAAATTTATTGTTAGTATCATATAATAACAATATATGAAAAAAAAACATTTATCTGCACGATAAAAAGTATAAGGACCCATATATATATATATATATATATATATATATATATATATATATATATATATATATATATATATATATATATATATATATATATATATATATATATATATATAACTATATATATATATATATATATATATATATATATATATATATATATATATACTGTATATATATATATATATATATATATATATATATATATATATATATAAAATCTACATATAGCATATATATACGCTATATATATATATATATATATATATATATATATATATATACTTGTGTGTATGTAATGTATGTATGTATGTATGTATGTATGTATGTATGTATGTATGTATGTATGTATGTATGTATGTATGTATGTATGTATGTATGTATGTATGTATGTATGTGTATGCACTGATGAATGAAATACTTAGGATCTTTCACCGAAAATGTAATTTAATTAAAATAGAGCTATCCAAAATAATAAAACTTCGGCCAAAAGTTTTCGATGCATTGGTTACCTTTTCATCGAAAGTTCCAAGAAGTAAAATTAAATAAAAAATCGTAAAAGTTAAAAACGAAATTAAAGAAAAAACAATTAGAACAATAAAGTATGATTTAAGTAATCAATGTAATAATACTCAACTTCAAAATAAAGATATTTAAAATTTAGGAAATGTGTTATCACAATAATAACTACAGCAATGGACGAGTGTTTTTGTCGTTTTTTTTGGTAGGTGTGTGTGTGTGTGTGTGTGTGTGTGTGTGTGTGTGTGTGTGTGTGTGTGTGTGTGTGTGTGTGTGTGTGTGTGTGTGTGTGTGTATGATTGGCTCAGTTTCATATTTGCCATGCGAGACGCTATTTTCCTGTCATATCAGTTTTGTCTTGCAGACGCAATAACAATACCAGATGCTAAGTTACCAACGGTTATCATGTATTGTGATAAACTATCGGCAAGGGAATACCAGTTCCCTTATTACTTTATTAGATGGCTTTTCACATATACCGTAGTTAGGTTTATGTAAAGATTTTTAAAGAAATCCTGAAGAAAGAAATATCCTATCCTAGAATCAATAATCACTTGAAGGTCTGATAAGGAAAGGAGACACTGTAAATATGATAATTTTATTAAGGTCACGTAAAGAATAAAGGTAATGAAAGCAGAGAACTGGAGAATATTTGCCTAGCTTATTTTTAGTGATATTATAATCTCCTTCAAGACATTGAGGAGTAAAAAAGACAGAAGAAATTTATTTTTCCAGAAATTAGAAATATTTGATATTATTTTCTCTAATAGAAATATGAGAAAGGTCAGAAGTTGACTGATTATTATTATTATTATTATTATTATTATTATTATTATTATTATTATTATTATTATTATTATTATTATTATTATTATTATTATTATTATTATTATTATTATTATTATTATTATTATTATTATTTATTATTTTCATTACAATGTTATGGTTATCTTTATTATTGTCTTTGTCACTATTGTCGTTATTATTATGTTTATTTTTTATTATTATTATTGGTACTGTTACCTCTTTATGTTATGTTATTAGTTATTACTATCATTGCGATTACTTATACTAATAATTTCCCTTTATCCACTAATTTGTAACTGTATTATATTTGCAATCTCTCATACCCCTCCAACCAATAGTTTTTGCTTCGTATGTTACTTCTAGAATCCCATTTTTGTTTTTTCATTTACATTTATTTTTGGATGCAGTCTGAAGAAGACACAAGGGAGTGTCGAAACGTTACGTCTTAAATTGTTATTTTTTCTCATTTTTCTTTTTAAACTTTTCTTTATATTTAGTGTTTTTTTTTTACTTTGATTTGAGTTTGATTGCAGTGAAGGTAGTAGTGGCTAGTAAAAATAATTTTATAATTATATATATTATATATATATATAAATAATAGTATATCATACTATATAATATATATATATTATATAGTATATATATATATAATATATATATAATATATAATATAATATAAAGGGTGTAAAAGCTGGGTTTTCTTTTCAACTTGCCGTCATATTCTTCTACTACTTTTCTTTTTCCAGTTGCAAGTGCTACTCCACCTACCCTCAGTCCTTTGGGAGAGAGGTGGGTGATGACTATAACTACCTATAAAGCTAATGTATAGTATACATATGATATATATATATATATATATACTATATATATAACTACATTATATATATATATATTATATTATATATATAATATATATATATACTATATTATATACTATATAATATAAATATAAATAATATAGTAATAATATATTATATATATATCATATTATATATATATATTATACTATAATTATACTATATACTATACTATTATATTAATATATAAGTATATATATATATATATAGTATATATAATATGATATACATATATATAAATAACATATATATATCTACTATACTATATATATATATTAGAAATATATATAATATATATATATGATATAGGGTGATTTCAAACCTCTGCGACAAACTCGGAAGGCTGATAGAGCAAACGATAAGAAACATTTATTGTTTTCAGAACCTGATGTTGTATGCAGACGATTCGTTTCAAATCCACGGACCAGACTTGACAGGTTTACACTAGCTTTATGTTGTGTGACCACGTAGCATGTAGCGTTACCGTATTGATTCTAGGTTGACTCAATTTTACATATGTTTGTGCGGTGCGTACATGGGTGTACGGCTTCGAACGTCCCTTTGAAACACGTTGCGAAATACCTCTTACCCTGGCCCCAATCTTCATCCGTTGATTCAGCATACAGTGGTAGGCACGATTACGACCAATGCGTTCACTACACTCTTCCACGGATAACCGATATGAATAATATGTTATTACAGGTGCGCGAATCGGAAATGGAACGAAAGGATCCACGCATGCTACCGGGAACTGTTTCCACACAGAAATCACCCACACCACACAATGTTTGCTCGCCTTTATAACAGCGCCATTGAGATAACCTTGGCGACCCTCGTTCCCGGTTAGCTGCATTGGTGGAAGACCGCGTAATACGAGAACTACCTGCGTCGGCTTGGAAAGAAGAGGTGCTGAGAGAGCGCCAACGAACCCGATCGACATAGCACACCTGCGCCCATTGCCCAATGGCCATGGTTCAAAAGCAGTTGTTTGTGGTTAGGTCTTTGCAAGAGCCTCCAAAGCCTCCAGCATATCTACCTACAGAAAGTAACAAGGGCATGGGGCCAACGACTTTGCACCTCGTGTGCGATTTGCCCGGGTGGTTTCTGCAACGATGCATCGATAAATCCAGCCTTTTCCTGGCACATGTTCTTGTTTACGATGAGGCATGCTTCACACGTGATGGCTACTTCAACCAGCAGAAACAGCCGCATATGGGACGAGGACAATCCGCACGCAATGTTTCAGAGTTCACCAAGCGAAATTTACTGTAAACATCTGGGGTGGAATTCGTGGGGATTATCTGCTGGGACCTGTCATCATTCGGGATTATCTGCTAGACCTGTCATCATTACCCCACACCGTTTTGATGGACCTGCGTACCTGCAACTACTCCAAGAACACGCTTCCGCAGCTTATGAACGACATACCCCTTGCGACCTAAAGAGACACTGTTGCGTTCCAGACTTGATGCGCTGCTCCAACGCACTTCAAAACACCAAGTAACGGGCGTGCATCTGAACAGTCTACACTGACAAAAGGATAGGGAGAGGGGGACCTGTTGCGTGGCCTGCAAGAACGCCTGACCTCACGCCCCTAGATTGATTTTCTTTGGGGCATTTGAAGAGTTTTGTGTACATTAACCCAGTCACCACAAGAGAGGAACTTGATTCCAGCGAAATTTTAACTGCGTTTTGATCAAAGCAGACACGAGTGTGTGAGGGCAATGTTCAGTAGAGTCGACAGGGAATGCACGGCGATTTTGTAAACGAATGTATATCAAGGTTAACAGGGCAGCAGATACTTTGAACACCTTCCTGTAATTTTTCCCCAATTAAAATGATTTTCAATACAGCTATCATTGTTTGCCTTTTACAACCTCGCGTCAAACACATACGTTGTTTAACAAAAATATCCTTATTATTACCTCTATCAACCCTCGGTGTACACAGATGTTAACGCCAGCACACATACATAACATTAGATAATACCAAAATCTCCGGTTTAGGATAGAGTAACTCGACGCGGTTCAAACAACTTCACGGGGATTATTACCTTACATCATCGTAGTCTATTGAAAACGAAAGCGTCACAACCAACATAGCTCATTTGTACACATATAAAATTCACTTATTCGCTAATGCTCTATCAGCCCTCCGAGTTTGTCCCAGAGGTTTTTAAGCTTATAATTGTAAAAGAATTATTTTGATCGTGTAACAATATTAAAAATATAATAATACTCTATTTAAATCTATAATCATGTATATTTATAATGATTGTGAATGTGTGAGTGTGTCTGTGTGGTGTGCGTATTTAGCATTTGTTTGTAAACAAGTTCATGAGTTTATGTATTCATGTAAACCTTATCTATGTTTTAAAAATTAATATGCAGAAGTACTATCACATGGTATTTGTTAAATATCAATATACCCCAAATACATAAAGCACATAAATAAACATATTATATTCATAAAAAAACATATACATAAGCATACATATTATATTTACAAAAATAGAAAGAATATTTATGTTAAATACCTTTATAAAGGTTTTCAAAATGATTAATAAATTATTTTTTAATGAATTCCCCAAAAATTATTTAAAAAATTCATTTGTCGAAAATGGTAACAAGAAACACTCAAAAACAATAATAAACTGTATTCAAATAATTCATCTTTGAATTGGAAATGGCTTCGACATTTATTAAAATGTGGATATTTTATTAAAAGTACTTTTAATGAAGTATATTTCTTTATTTATGAATTTTGGACAAATATAATAAAACAATTGTCTTTTTCTCTTTGAATTATTACAATGAAGAGATTGTAAATAGTGAACGAATTTAATTGCAAATGTCCCATATACTAACTTTCACATTCAAATCTTCAAATGAAAGACCCGTTGGTGTTGCTATGGCTGCCTTATAATTTGCATTGTAATTTAAAACTTCAAATACCTTTCTTGAAAAATCCCCATTGTTTGAGTTATGTCGCTCTTGAAGCAAATGGGCGATATCAATTTATAAATAAAAGCTTAAAATAGTTAAATTTTATTCTTTTTGTAAGAAAATGATGAAGGGAAATATTTGCGCACTTTAAAATACTTATTATAGCTATCAAAGAAAATTTATCTAATGGGCAAATGTAGTAAATTACCTGTGCGTTACCGTAATGAGTAGTTTATAAAAATAGTTATGGTTGATAGTTATACGTGTGGCTTTCTTTATTTCAACACACACACACACACACACACACACACACACACACACACACACACACACACACACACATAATACAAATCAACACACACACACACAACACACCCACACACACACAACACACCACCATATATATTAATATATATTATATATATATAATATATATAAATTTATATATATACTATATATATTATATATATATATATATTAATAATATCTATATATATATATATATATATATACACACATAAATATATTATATTATATATATACTTATATATATATCATAATATATATATTATATTATAATATATAATATATATATAATAATATATATATATTATAATATATATATATATAAGTAGTATATATTATATATATATATATATAATATTATATATCTATATATAATAGTATATATATTTATAAAAATATATATTTTATAATATATATAATATATATTATATATATATATATATAAATATATATATATTATATTATATAATAATAATATACCTAAATATATATATATAAATAATTATAGGCCACCATATATGCTCATTCTCATTTTGGAATATTGTCCCAAACGGAGGAACCCGATCTTCAAGTGTTTAGAAATCCTTGTATATTTGGAATCTCAAACCGATTTTAATTGAAAATTTTAATTTTAACAGTCTTTTAAATACTGAAGTGAGATTTGTTTTAATTAAGAACTTTTTACTGCATAGAATGGTAATCATAATTTATCTATATGATTAATTTATTTTAATACTGTATATAATTTTTAATTATTATTGATGTATTATAATATTTTATTTGATTAATTTTATCATATTATATTGTAAAGGCCTTTTGATAAAGGAAGAAGAGAATTCTTGCCCGAAAACTAGTCGGCTAATAATATTATTTAAAATTGTCTTAATATCGTTTGAAAATTGTATAGCATATTATATATATATATATTATATATAATATATATATATATATATTAATTATATAATATAATATATAATAATATATATATATATATATATTATATATATAAATATATATATATTACTATATTATTATATAATATATATATATATATATTTATATATATATATACAGGCCCGCATTTAACTACTTCTAGCAGCCATTGGGCCCCATTTTTTTTTACTTTATTTCCCCTTTTAATAATATATATATATAATAATATAAATATATATATATATATATATAGTAATATTATTATATATCATATATATACTATATATATATATATATATTATTACCTATATATATATTATATATATATATATATATATATATATATTAATATATATATATATATATATCTATATATATATATATATATATATATATATATATATAATATATATAATATATAATCAAATTTTTTAAAAAAGATATATATTACATATATATATATATATATATATATATATCAATACTTACATTATTACATCTACATGTCAAATTAATGATTCATTACAGGTTTTCTCGTCTTTCCTTTTCGTTAGCAAATTTGTCAATAATTATCATTCGTAATCTAATTTTACAGGTTTGAACAATTCATTTTCAAATAGCAAGTACAGCCAAGATAACTAAAACGGCTCGGAACTGGGACGGAACGGATAAATAATTTTAACCCTTCTAAGTGTGGAGAATGATCTTTCAGCTGAGGCCAGTTTGTCGCAGGGAGTACATGAAAATAATTTTAAATCAATATTCAGATTTGGATATATATCATGAAGGCTTTTGGTATATAAATATTTGTTTAATTGGGACAAGGTTTGACTGCCATTAACTTCTTCTAAAAGCAAACATTTTAAATGAATGCATTCTGCTCCAAAATCTTCTAATTCGGATCGATAGATTTTTTATATAATTAGCTGATTTATGAATGTTGTCTGGGTCGGTTTCGGTGAGATTTGATAAGAATAAAAACTTTTCTGAAAATTTGCTGTATGCAAAACTTCGCCTATTTAATTCTGTTGATAGTTTTTCTAATATAGTATTGAAGCTTGCTTGAAGAATGCATATTTGATAATTTTCTTCTTTCTCAGATCTTAGTTTAGATACATTCTTGATGTCTTTTTATGTAAAGATTTTCAATTTTCTTTGGCACAATTTTCGTAGGTTTCTAATGAATTTCTAATTTCTTTAAAATTACACAGAGAGTTATACAAATTAATAACGGTGGCCACATCCATATCTTCAGATTGCAATTTTTTATTTACAGAATCAAATCTTTCAAATATTGGTTCCCATATTACAAACATAAAGAGTATTTCATAGGAACTCAATTTTTTCAAAATTCGCTTTGCCTCTTGCTGAATGACAGGTTTCTCATTTTTATCTTCAGATATAGAGTTTAAAGCCTTAACAATAACTTCCAAATCTTTGTTTAGACTTTTACAAGCTTCTACTCGAACTGACCACCTTGTCCCACATAGTGTTTTGACAGTATATTCTTTGAAGAAAGATTCTAAGATACCCCAACGATGCGTAGAGCCCGCGAAAAAATTATCTAAGCAAAAAAAGAAACCGCCTGTTTACATGTGGCAGCGCTAGATCCCACTAAATTGAGGGAATGGGCTGAACATGGTATGAAGGTTGCTAGATGCTTGACCTCTTTAATTCTTGTTTGCAGGCCAGAATATATTACTAACATATTAGCAACATTATCATACGTTTGGCCCCGACAACTGCTTATGTCTAATTCATTTGCTTTGAGAAAACTAATCACCGTTTCCGCTAGTTCTTAACCTGTATGACCAGGATTTTTAATAAATCCTAAAAAGCGTTCTTTAGGCGTACCTTCTTTGCTAACATACCTGATGATAAAGCTCAGCTGATCTTTATGAGCAATGTCTGGAGTGGAATCAACAATAATAGAAAAATACTTACTTTCCTGAATTTCTTTCACTATTTCACTGATTACCTTTCTAGAAATAATTTGGATAAGTTCTTCGTAAGTGCTATGTGATAAATAAGTGCTCCTTTGCCCAGAATTTTGGACATTGAGATACGGGTGATTGTAAAAAAGGGTTTCAAATTGCAATTAGTTCCAGACACATGCATACAATTTCCATTTCGAACAGAGCCAGCTATTTAATCATCGCCTCGGAATGGTAACCCCCGTGAAGAAAGTTTCTTAATAACAGCAATAACTCTTTGTAGTACATTTCTCCAATATTTTACCTTCTTCTTCTTTTTGAGAGAGCAGCTGCTTGTCAACTCTACATAATGAATTACTTAGTCTCCTCAGCATCAACATACAATCACGATGGCGAACGGAATTTTCATGTTCAGTCAATCTTGTATTTGCCATGCTTCCAATCGTTAAATCCTTTCTGTTACAAATGAGATACAACACCGCCTCCAAAAGTTACACGGACCACAAAAAGACGCATCCTTGATGTTAGAGTACAACTAAATACTTACGTTCCACAACCATCTTCCATTCAAAAGTTTTTCGTTCAAACAATGATTTTGTTAAGAAATGAGATTTTATCGATAAATTTTCTTAGAATTAAAAAAATCTGTCTGAATTTTGATTAATCCCATTTTTTGCAAAGTAGTCTCGCGTGGCTTTCACTAACCTTCCAATAAAAATGGATCATCGCTTGGTATAAAGATTTCTTGGACTTGTGCTTCGTCTACCTGGTCACTATTCTCGACAGTAACGTAAGAAGTCGATGCATATGTTTCACGATTACCCGTGTTATCGTTATCATCAATGACTTTGGAAATTACTTCAGATTCATCAGCACTCACGACAGACTCATTTGTCTTCGTGATAAAGAACGAGTCTACTCTTGGTATTTTAGATAACACTTCATTTTCCTTTCTCCTTTTCTCTTCTGCTATTTTACAGTATTTTACGCCGCTTAACCTTTTTCGACCATCCATTTATATCAAAACTGCTAAGTCACCTACTTGTTTAAAACAATAAATAATGTTCTGCTTCTGAAAACTCAATTATTTAACTTTACTTCTTGAATAAATCATCAGAACCGATGCACTTATGTATGTATCAGCCAGAGCTTTAAAAACTACGCTTGAAACGTTCTCTTTTGGGAACGCGGATGGCTTAGTGAATAAAGCTCCCGGTCACTGTTACTCAGCGACGCGGAGTCCAGGGTTTCGAATCCCGCTGATGGAAAGTAAAATTTCCTTTGACTCATTCATTTAAAATGGTATCATGTAATATATATATATATATATATATATATATATATATAATATAAAAGATAATTATATATATATATATATATATATATATATATAATTATATTCTCTTCTTTTCTTTCTTTCTCCTTTCCTTTTTGCCAATTTTTTGAAAGGGGGGGGGTTTTTTTCTCTGTCAGCCGCGCAAGCTTCTTTCTCCAGACATCCCTCTCTTGCACTATTCCTCTTCTCTTTTGCACGTCTCATTTTTGGTAGCTGACATCTTTCCAGAGAGTCTCCACCGATTCCGCCATCTCTTCTTCGGTCTTCCCTTTGGTCTTCTGCCCTCTGTGTCCATTCCCATCTTCTTTTCGCATTCTGTCCTGCTCCATCCTCTCCAGATGTCCCCACCATTCTCAATTCTCCCCACATCCATCTTCAGTATTCATCTTCTTCACCCCTATATCTTCATTAATTACTTCATTCCTTATTCTGTCTCACCTACTCTTTCCAATCATAGTTTTAAATTACCCTTCATCTCGCCGCTTGTATTCTACTCTTCCTCTCTTCACGTGCGTGTCCATGTTTCTCGCTCCGTACAGCCAGCTCGGAGTCAGTATTACTTTAAAAATCACTTTTTTAACCTCTATTTCGGAGGTTTTTATCTTTCATCATGGGGTATACCGCTTTTATAACTAATCCATACTTTCCCATTCGTCGCGTAATCTCTCCTCCACTTCCTCCCCTTCTGCTAAAACATTCCCTCCGAGATATTGCAGGTATTTTTACCGCCTTCACCTCCTCCCTCTCACCACCATCCTTCATCCCCTCCTCATTTCCTCCGTTTATTGTTAATATCCTGTCTTCTGTCCGTTCATCCTCATCCCTGCTTCCTCCAACTTCCCCGCAAACAACTTCCACCACCTCTCGAATCGTCTCCTCTCTCTCTCGCTCCAACATGCAACGTCCGCATATGCCATTATGTTCCCTTTAAATTCTCCCAGTCTCCCTCCTTTCCTTATACCACGTCTAAATATAATATAAACAGCAGTGGAGATAAAACACTCCCCTGCTTCACTCCTGTTTTCACCTCAACCATCTATCGTTCTCGCACTCAGTTTCTAACATTACAACTGCATTTCTCATACTTACTTTCATTGCCTTCTTTAATCTACCCTCACTCCATAATTCCTCTTCCATAGCTCTCCAGAGCTTTTTCCTTGGCACCGAATCAATGCCTTTTGCAGATCGATGAACGCTACAAAGAATCTCTTGCCATATTCCAGCATTTTCTCCGAAACCATTCTTAGTGTGAATAAGAGATCCGTCGTTCCTCTTCCTCTTCTATACCCGTACTGTTCTTCTCCGAGTCTTGGCTCTACCTTCTCTCTCAACCTCCTCTCCAATATTCTCTCGTATACTTTCGTTAGATGGTCCATCAGTGAAATGCCTCTATATTTATTACAGCTTCCTGCATCTCCTTTACCTTTATATATCGGTATTATTATTCTTTGCCCCACCTTTCCGGCACCTTCCCTCTCTCCAACACTTGTTCATCAAACTGATGATTCTCCCTCTCAACTCCTCTCCTCCCTCCACCACCAACTCCACAGCCACTCCATCCTCTCCTGGGGCTTTACCCTTTTTCATCCTTTTTATAGCTTCCTCATATTCTTCTACCGTTATCTCTCCGCCTTCCTCCTCCTCTTCCTCCTCCCTCTTTCCTCTTGTTCTTTGTATTTTACATTTATCAGATCTTCATAGTATTCGGTTCATCTATCATTTCTTTCTTTCGGTCTCACAACAAGAATCTCTCCGTTCTATCTTTTTATATTTCTAAAGTTACGGTTTTTTGGTTTTCTATACGTAGAAAATTCTTTTTTCTTCCCTTCGCCCACATCACTCGTTATTTCTCCTGGCCATTCCTCTCCGGCCTCCATCTTTTTTGCCTCCTCTTTATTCTCTCTGCCTCATTCCTTGCCGTACATATTCCTCCCTTGCTGCGGCGGTTCTTTTCTTTTCAACCACTTCCTCATTTTCCCTGGTTTTTCTTTTAATGCTTTAGAATTCTTCGTATCCACCATGGTGTATGTCTCTTCCTAGTACCCCCTACCCATCTTTACCAAGAGTTTTCTCTGCCACTTTCTTCAATGAACAATCTGCAAAGTGTTCGTTATCATTCTTCATCCTTAGGGTATTCACTGCAAATTTCCCAGTCATATTTTCGTTCTCGTTTCTTGTTCTTCTAACTTCTCCACTCTGATCACTGCCCTCTTCTGCTCATTTACTTCTTCCTCCCCTCTTATCTTCATGTCCGCCACCACCCAGTCTATATGATCCGCATCTAAGGACACTCCCGGGATTACCTTTACATTCTTAACCATCCTTTTTATCGGAGGGACTATCATGTAGTCTATCACCGATTTTTGATCGAATAGTGGCGTTACCTGATCCATCTATACCTCGTTAAAGGGTCTGGTGAGACTCTTCTATGCTTGAAAAACGTGTTCTTTATTTTTAGGTCGTTTCTCACACAAGAAATCCAATCAACGCTCTACCTCCATGTTTTCTTGTATCACTCTCCAAATGGTCCCAATTACTCTCTCCCATCTCTCTTCTCTTTCCTACTCTAGCGTTGTGAATAAATCTCCCATTCAAAACAAGCTACCTCTCCCCCTCCTCCTCACCCCCACCCTCATTCCTCCATCAATCCTAAATTCTAGTTTTTCCTCCTCTGGGAGTGCCCTGTTGTGGTGCAATATCTGGTATATTCTATATTTTATCCGGCCTATCTTCATACGCGCATCATCAAAAACCTCTCATTTTAATTTTTCTTTCCTGTATACATGGATGGACAGTTCTTGGTCCCACTCATAATTTCGACACCATGCTTTTCTTATTCCTTTCTCTCACCCCACTATACATCAGAACAAATTCTTCTCCCATTTCTTTACCCTTCCTCACAACCCCCTCACCTCTCATTCTCCGCCATCCCGCAACATTATCTAATCTTCCTTCTCCTTTCATGATATCTATTACTCCTCCTTCTTTATCTCCATAGGTACCCACATTTATTGTGTGGCACACCTATTATTCTTAAAAGTGTTTTCCTGATGCCTATTCCGTAAATCTCGCCGATGTCGTCGTCTAAAGTTCTGTCCGGCTTCCGAGGCTCGCGCTTGAGTTCTGCAAGCAGTTTATTTCGGGAAGTGGCTTTGCTAGGCCTATCCTTCCCTATATATGATACTTATATAAATTATATAATATATATATAATATATATATATATATATATATATATATATATATATATAATATAATATATATATATATAATATATATATATATATATGATATATTATATATATATAATATATATATATATATATATATATCTTTAGAATAATGATTTTAAAAATCGTAAAACATATAAGTTGGAAGTTACAAGTGATAGTTTTTTCAAAGGAAAGCGTTACAAAACGACCTCTGAACTATCAAATTTTCACGTTTCGTGGACTTTAATAGCTTCAATATTTAATTTTATAATTTTAATATTTTTATTTATTCATATGCGATATGCATTAACAGATCAATTTCAATTGTCTTAAAACAAATATTAATCAAATTTTCAGATAAAAATTTTTGATGATTTATGAAATTTCATTGATAAATGACCATAGAATACCAATGATTACAGGTAGCAATTTTATACGTGACTCAAATTTTTTTCAACTCAAAACAATTTTTTTTACAGACAATATATTGTATACGACTTATATTTTTTATTTTCAAATTTCAATGGGAGAATAATTTTTTTTATGACGATGCAGTTACAAACAATCCATATTTTTTAATTATAAATTTTCTTTTCTCGAAAATGCAACCTTTTTTCTTTCATTTTAAAATTAAGTTTTTAACATATTACCATTTTCTTTTTAATTCTAATTTTTCTCATATATGATTTAAATTTTAATCTTAAGAAATTTAGTATTGAAATTTTACCATTGAGGGATTTTAACATGGAGAATTTTACCACGTAAATTTTAACCTTCCTTTTTACTTTTAATATTTCGATTTTTGCTTGATATTTTCCTTTTTCGTTTTTACCATTAGAATTTTTTCTCAACCTTTTCTCTTTTTCAATTTTTATCCCGAAACTTTTTAATTTAAATTTTTACATTTTCAGTGTGTGTGAAGTTAATGTTTCTTTGTAAACAAATAAATAAAAAAAGATAATTAAAGAATGTTTGAGCCAATGTAACAATTTTGACAATTTTAATAATTTTTATTTACACCGAAAAAAGAATGGTAGAATAAAGAATTAGTCAAATCTTTGTTGATTCCATAAATCCTAATTTTAAAAAACTGGACGCTATAAAAATTTTGTGTCGTAAGTCGTGAAAGAAGCGATTTTGGAAGGTTTAAATATTCATCAGCGGAAATGTTTTAAGTTATACATGATAAATAAAATTACGAATAACAAATTGGGATATGAATAAAGATTCAATCCCATTACTTCAGAACTATACTATAAGAATAATATCAATGACTCTACATTAAAAAAACTTGGTGGAGTCCACTGAATCAAATATAAAATTGCATTACGTTACGTAACTCGGGCAGTAAATTTTATAAAGATTAAGGATTAAAAGTTTTTATTATATGTATATACTAGTCAAGTTTTAAATATGAAATATGAAATATGAATATTAAAAAAACAAATCCCAAACTGTCCAGTTTTATTTCTAAAATCTTTATAATAACATGTAAGAAGGATGACAATAATGTCTTTAAGCATAGGGAAGCTAACAATTTTGATCCAGAGGCTTTTATCAACAATAAACATCTACCTATAAGGAAAACTCACTATATAAAATTCCAAATATAACGAGCTTACGTTAAAAGATTAAATGGTTTCCCTCTGAGTAATCAACAATAACAAATTAAACTTACTCTCATAAGAACCTATAATTAATACTATATAATAGGTATAGTCAAATACACTGAATAATAGAGTGATCATGCTCTCTAAAAAAAATAAAGATATAAAATAAGGTAAATTGATAAATAGATAAAATAGGATAATAAAATTTCTTTATCCAAGTTATGATAAAATTGTATTATAGTATGCTACTTGCATTATAAAATGACTTGTTGTTGGAGCTTGGAATGCAAACTAAAGGACAAAAGCTCTTGCTAAGAGCAATGCTATGAAAAAGAATGAAATTGTTGACAAACTCGACGTTTTATACGTCTGAGAAAATTTCCAATACGGTTGAGAACGAGTAATTAATTGAAAAAACATCAATTTAATTGATTGGTTTTATAATTACGAATTCAATGCCAAAAGATAGTAAATATAAAACTACATATTACATAAATATTACGTTAAATAAAATAATGTAGTTGATTTGCAAAAACAATTGTAAATTCACAATTGCAGTATCTAGCAAGAATCATTAGTTACAAACATGATATATTTTTATTCATAAAGAATTAAATGGAAATTTTTTCTAGCAATTAACAAATGTTAACATAAATTATATTTATAAAGAATCAGAATGAAAACCTGATTAATTTGATACCAAAATCAAAATTGTAAACTAAGTGGAAGAATCAGAATTTTATAATTTATGAAATCAAGAAATTGGGAGGTGAAAGGTGACCTGAAAATTGACCTTCCCACTCAAGGAGGTCCAATTAAAACTTATTAACAAATTGAAAATTGATATTGATTTAGATTAGATCATTATTTGACTTTTGCACACCTCTGAAAATACTATTAAAAATTGACCTAAGTAGCACTGGTAGTAAGGGTGGATTAATCTCTTGCAGACTCTTTTTTGCTTCTACAAAAATGATTTCGCCTAATTTGACACGTTTTTTATATTTATGTAATTAATAAAATTGTTAGATATATATATATAAATTAATAATGATTAGGGAAGTTACCTCCAAACTTTAATATTAAAAATATTAATAGCAATTAAACATATTACAAAACTAATACAAAGATTTAATACTTTGAGAATAAGAGTGGAGGTGCTGAGTTGGTAACACGTTAAATGTACAAAATCAATACAACAATTCTCTCGCGTGCCAATATATATATATATTTATATATATTATATATTATAATATATTATATATATTATAATTATATATTCTATGATATGAATATAATCTGAGTAATATGTCTTCTCATTCTCTATTTAATAAAAAATATGAGAGTAAGAAAATATCTCTTCGTAAATTATAATGTATATATATAGGTAATATATTATATAACTAATATTAATATAAGTCATATCATCGTACGTTTATATATATAGCATACATATTACTAACATATAAAATAGATATAATATCGTAAATAGGTATTATTATGGATATAATATACTGTTACTAGGCTGTTTAACCTCTCATCACTGACAATTTATTATTTCTGAGACGAAATACGACATATCGCACGAAAATAATTCGCCTCTTATAAACGTTAACTAAATTAAAAAATAAAGAAAAATATTTTCATAATTATTAATGGTACTACACTACATTAAAAATATATATTAATAGTATATAATAAAAATAATATATATCTATATATATTATATATATTTATATATAATATATAATTAATAATATATATATATATATACTTACTAATATATATCTTATATATATATAGTTAAATATATTAGTAGAATCTATTTATATATTAATCAAAAAACTACAATAGCTACAGGGAAAAATTAATACATTTATGGACATCCTGGGTAAAATGTTAGTTAGTGGAAAAATAGTAAAAATAATAAATAAAAAAATAAAAATTATTGTTAATAATTATAGTAATATGATTTAGAAAAGCCTATTAGAGACCTTTTATTGGTTACTCGTTAAAAAATAAATAGACTGTCTATTTAATATATCTGCTTTTTTTTCTTGTTAAAACTATTAAGAAAGAATACACTCCTTAAGCGGCTTATATACGCGTCATCTGAGGATGACAATTGGCAGTGATACAGTCGGGTCTCTGCAGCCTCTCAGGGATAAGACGGTACGCGGGTAGGAACTAAAATGTCCCGCCCGACGGACCGGAGGAGGTCTCCGGAACCCGCTCTTTGGCGATATAATTGACGGTGGAGGCATTATGGGCATCCGACGAGGAGAAGGTTCCCTCCCGCCCCTCCCCTAACAGGGGAAATATGCGGAAAAATCAAGGGCGCTCTTCTCCCCCACCTGTGTGATATCCACCGATGGCAGGCATGCGCAATGCCCGCCCTATAACAACTTGTTCCGTGTTATATCAGTGACCATATTTACATTAACTAATTCTTGTTATAGTATATAATGCACAAAGTACTCTCATGGTCCCGCCACCCCCCCAAATTAGAAAACATAGGCTTTAAGATTTTGTTTATTTTTTTAATTTTATGTTGTTTTTATACATTTTCCTTAACTCTAAATATTTTTAACAAGTGTCCAAAAATGTATATTTACTTTTTCCATGTATCTATTGTTAGTATTTCTGAGATTTTTTTTTTTTTTTTTTTTTTTTTTTTTTGGTGTTTATTTTAAACAGATTTTCAACTACTCTGAGTAAGTTGGTTTTTTCTGCACAAATAAATTGGTTTCTTTTTCCCCGTTGTCTATTGTAGTTTTTGAGATATGGATTGTGGCTCTCCATATATGAATATAATAATATATATTATTTATCTATATATATAGTATAGTAAATATATATATGTAATATATATATAGTGATTTAGATAATATATAAATAATATAATACTTAAATATTAATATAGTATAATATATTATATTATAATATATATAATTATTATATATATAATATATATATATAATATAATATTATATATATTATATAATATATTATATATATATATACTATATATATATATATAAATTAAAGTTAGTATATATAATAAATTTATACTTCAGCATTTGTAGAAAATTACAAAATTTCGATGCTATTTAAAACTATAGCAAGATTTTATAAAAAATATAACTTGAATCAATAGCTATAAAATTCTTTTCATAAAAATAAAATGTCGTGACGAAATAAAAAAAGGGGTGCACCGTATATATAGTATATTATATTTATATATACTATCGTATAATTAAAAATTAACTCATAAGATAAGATATATATGATTAACTTATAAAATGATATACTATTTATTCTATCATTAGTTTATATTGTAGTATGATAATCATATATTTTAGTATATATATATATAATATATATATATATATACTACTAGTATATATATATATAATATATATATATATATATATATAATATAATTATATTATTTATATGTATTTATTTTAAATTTTTATATATATTTTTATTTTTTATATATATATATACATATTGTATATATATATATATATATATATATGTAAAACTTATTTATTATATTCTTAGTTTATTAAATAATAAAGTTATTAATATAAAATATATAGAGTAAATAAAATTAAGTTTCTTTTCATAAGAAGTAAAATTATCCTATGATAATTATACTATAATATATTATTAACCTGTTCGATTATATATAATATATAAGTAATATATAATATATGAGATATAAATAAATAATTTATAATAATTTTAGATCTGTATACAATATATGTATCTTTAATGTATAAATTATTAACCCTATATAATAATTAATTGTACTATATATAAATGTACATTGATCAAAAACCATACTACTAAAGTAATTATTAAATATATAGCACCTATTTTATTATTAAATATTACTCTATATACATACCACATTCAATACTATATATAGTCTTATATATAATATACTAAGTTAAATATACATTTATATTATCATATATATTAATTATAATAGATTAGATTAATAATATATATTATTATTATATATAAATATATATAATATAATATAAGTATTAGATTATAGTTATAACACGTTTTTAGGTTCCTTCTTTTACATTTTTACACATGAAAAATTGGCTATTATCAACCACTATTTCCACAATGTAATTATAGGTGCCGGTATGAATGCGAATTTGCCAAATATAAAAATTTTAGCACCTGACCCCATCATTATTAACGGTTAGAGATAAATTAGAGATCTAATAATTGAAACTTTAAATAGAGGAACAAAAATGTAAATTTCAAAGTTGTAGTTCAATTATAAAGGGTAGTTTACTCCTAGAGCTGAGTAAAAAAAAGAGGCTTACTTTTTTATTAAAATCGATTGCCTTCTTCCAACTCGAATAACTTCATTAATAATTAATATTTTCTAACGAAATTTGATGTGGGGTACAAGTTTATAACATAAGGAAATATAATCAAAATTTTATTAAATTAAAATTTAACAGTTTTTCTTGAATAACTCCAAGAATAAGAACTTAAAAGAAAAATCCTTTCTATGGTATATCAATAAGCACTAAATCCAGCTCTGGAACCAGTACCAAATCGAAAGGATGTTTATTAAAGGAGTTATAGCAATTTCTGTATTGCTTTAATTTTTCAATGGGAATATATATGTAAAGAGTTCGGAGAATTTTCTTCTCGAACTTGTCATCACAAAGTGATGGCTCGTCAACTGAGATTGTACGGTACTTTGGCTTTTTATATGCCTAGTAAACCGGACTAAATAATAGTTTTATAATAATAAATTTTAATTTTTATAAATAATTAGTTGATTAAGGTTATTATTTATAAAGAAAGATGAACATTGCACTCGCGATTCTCCCAACACAATTTCAGGTTAAACACCCGCAAATACCATCATTTATACCCATTCAAATACTGGTCACTAGTGACAGATGGAATAATTTATGAAATAAATTACATTAAATTCCACACCCAAAGGAACCCAAACAGAAAAAAATATAATTTGTTTATATACGTTTAATGTAGGAAATAAAGTAAATAGTATACTTTTTATTCGCCAGTGAACTGTGTCTGAAGGAAAGGATAAATTAAGTGGGTCGGTAATAGGTCACTCTTAGCTATGTAATATAAATTAACTCTCAAGTCTTGTATATTCTAGTTTCGAAAAAACACCCCATACAAAAAATAATGACAAGTTGGAACTTTTTAAACTTTCTAGTTGAAGGGGGGTGGTTTAAGGAACATGAAAGCCAGGGTTTTCAAGCTGTAACCAGTTGGTTACTTGTAATATAATAAAAAATGGGTTGTTCAACCCGAACCAACAACAGCATTAAAGTCAAGGGAACTTGTAAGAGTGTATGTATAACTGACTACTCATACGGAAATTTTTTCCCCTAAAGAAATTTCCATCCCAGGACATCTGTTTCCGATGAAAAAATAATACGTTGTAAATTTTGGAGTTCTGAGAGTAAGTGAGTTTCGAAACGAATATACGAGGCTATTGACATTACATTACACAGCCAGCTTAGAACCTGCACCAAAACCCTGAAGTAAGAGAACCCATAATGCCGTACAAAATGAGTTCTACTATTTTTACATCCGGGGACCTGGTGGGAGGAATACACAGTTCACGTTTGAATTAAAGTATAAGTAAGAAATTTATAATAGATAATTTTTAATGTTCATAGTAAAAGAAATTATATGATAAGTTTCTAATGTTGTCTAAATGGACAATAAGGTTGACGTCGAAGCTTATTTTGTACGAATATAGCTCAAACCGATATTTAGTCAGGATGTTGTCTGACAGTGGTTCCTTTGAGGAAGAAGTTTAATGACATAGGTGATTCTTCTTACGTGAAGAATCGTAAATATATAAAAAATAATTAAAAGGGGGTTACACGAATAATCTCGCCTTTCATTGAGCAGAGAAAACCGAAAGTACATTGACATCTGTATAAGAAAATGAGAGTCTCGCAATTTCCAATGGATGAATTTATAAATTTTAATTTTTTAAATTTTCAATAAGACATAATAAACTTACACCAACCATCATTGAGCAGGTGAAGTATAAAGAAATTCCAATAAAGATTACTATAATACTTCCTTATGTGGGAAGAGGAATTTCAGAACAAAAAGTGATAGTTCTCACAAGTCTCAGTAGAGACAATATAAATTATTAATTTTTTTTTTTTTTTTTTTTTTTTTAAAAGGTTAAAATTTTTTTCCATTTTCTTCCGTGGTTTATTAAAATTTTTTTTAAATTTTTATAAGGGAAGGGGGGTACCACCCCCTCAAGTCTCAGTTGAGACAATTTTAAGATGTTTACATATATTTTTATAAAGGGAATATTTTTAAATCAAATATATAATGGTGCACTTTAT
>JABUQX010022725.1:40000-57201 GCA_015478945.1 Trachelipus rathkii
TGCACATAGGCTAGAGACATTGGCGCGAAAAAAGTTTGGGGGATGAGAATAAGAGTGAATGAGAATAAGAGATTATTGAAAAAGTTTTTGGAATCGATTCCCGCTCAGGTGGCTGAATATATAAATGCGAGGAGGAAGGAAAAATGAGATGGGCAGGAGAGCGATTGAGATGGGAAGATGTTTTAGAGATAGTAGAGGATAGAGAGTTTGAAGGGAATGAGCGAGATGAGAATGAATGAAGGGATGTGTATAGTGGTAGAGGAATGAATGAGAGAGCTTCACCACCACCTCAGGATAAGTCTTATAGAGACGCCCTTAAAGCGAACCCCTATGAGGTGATGGTGAAATTCTTGGAAGATTTTTACGGTGGAGGAAATGATGAAAGACAGGTGAATGTAGGATGTATGAATGCTAATGCTAATCGACAAGTAGGTGGAAATGTGAAATTGAGAGGAAATGGTATGTATAATCAAGGGATGGGTAGTCAAGTGAATGTAACAAACGAAGAGAATGTGAATGTGAATAGAGAGGTGAAGTGTTTCAGGCGTTGGAAACTGGAACATATGATTTCAGAATGTAGATGGTCGAATAGGGCCTGCTTCAGCTGTGGACAAATTGGGCACATGGCCATGAATTGTACAGACCCGCAAAGGGCAGGGTGTAGGAGATGCGGAGGTATAGATCACTGGGTGCGTGACTGTTCTCAGGGAGTGAGAGTGAGACAACCTGTGTGTGGGAATTGTGGGATTGATGGACATTTTTCAAGGATGTGTCGGTCGCCAAGGAATACATGTACTAAATGTGGGAAAATAGGACATGTGGCTGGTATGTGATGGAGTATGAGGCAACAGGGATGAGGGAGTCGAGTGAATCCGAGTGTGATTGGTAGTGGCAATGGGAATAGTAGCAATGTTCAGGCGGTTGGTAGGCAGGTAGTTGAAAGTATGAATGGGAATGTAAAAGTGAGTGAATCAAGTGTAAACAGTCAAGTGAGGATAATGGGTCCGGGAAACGAGCATTGATAGGGTTTACAGATGGTAGACCCTCGGGTGGGAATGGGGCACAAAGAGAAGATGTAGGTGTAGATGTGTTTGCGGTTGGTCAGGTGGATGAGTGTATGAGTATTAAGGTTTATTGTGGAGGTATTGAGGTGAGAGCTTTGATTAAAACTGGGTGTATGGTTAGTGTGGTGTATAAAGTAGGATATGAAAAGATGAATATAAGGGAGGATCAGAAGAAATCAGGAAAGGGGAATATAAAGGGGATTAGTAACATGGTCATACCGGTGGTGACTAAATTTAGGGAGAGTGTTAGGATTGGAAGAATAGGAATGGAAGAGAGTGAGTTTTATGTGATTAATAGTATGAATGAGAAGTATGATGTGTTGTTGGGTTATAAGTTTTTGAGTGTAAATGGGATAGTTATCTATCCAAATCGGATGATGATAGAGAAGAAGGAAAATAAAAATGGGAAATGTCAGATGTATGTGAATGAATTAGGGGATGTGGAAGTGAAATTGTTAAAAGGTGTGGAAGTGTTTGCTTTGGAGGATATGTCTTTGAAGACAGATGAAGTGGTAAGTGTGAAAGTAGGGTGGAATGCGAATGTAGGAGTGGATGTAGCCAAGAATAGCATGTTTCTGGTGGATGGTTATGATGCTAGATATAGAGTGAAAAGGGTTGCGCATGTATTTGACAGTATATTAAATATGAATAATCCTAGGGTATGTATGCAAAAGGTGCCTGATATGAAAAAGAAGAGAGTTAGAGGTATAAGGGTTGGTGATGTGGTTGGTAGTTTGTATTCGGTTTTGATTGTAAAGCACTCGAGAGAGAGTGAATGTTGTGTGTTTGCAGGTCATATTGAGAAGGATTGGATACATGTTGAAATGGTTGACAAAGTGCGATTGCCAGAGGGTTTAAATGAAGTGAGGAGACAAAAGATTGTACGAATGTTGTGGGAGAGGAGGAAGGCCTTGAGTAAGGGTGACGAGGATTTTGGGGGTGCACAGTTACCAGCGTTCCGGATTGTGTTATCCGAGGACACCCCCATATATCAGCGGCCTCGTCATTTTCCTCCCTCCGTTGCGAATGAGATTGAAGAGCAGTGTGAAGAGTTAGAGCTTATAGGTGTGTTGGAAGAGAGTGTGAGTTCTTGGAATAGTCCGATTGTACCCGTGCGAAAGCCTGATTGGACGATTGAGGTTATGTATTGATTTTCGTAAGGTGAATGAAAAGACTGTGAAAGATAGGTTCCCTATGTGTGTGTAGTGTCGGGATGTGTGTATAGTGTGTATGGAATGAAAGTATTTACGAAAATGTATCTGGTGCGTGGGTATTATCAGATGCCAGTGGAAGAGGATAGTAGGTGTGTGACTGCTTTTTCGACTGCTAAGCGGCATTATCAGTTTAGGAACTTGAGCTTTGGGTTAGCCAATGCTCCGGCAGCTTTTCAGAGGGCAATGAATGTGGTCATGAACGATTTTCCCAGTAAGAATGTGATGGTGTTTATTGACGATATATTGGTAATGACTGAATCTTTCCCTGAGCATTTGAAGTTAGTGAATGATGTGTTGAAAAAGTTGGAGGATGTAGGTATAAAAATGAAAGTTGAAAAATGTGAACGGTTTGAAGATGAGGTTGAATTCCTGGGACACAAGGTTAAAGGGTTAAAGGCGACTGGGTTAAAGAAAGCTGAGAAGTTTGTGGAAAAGGTCCGGAATTTTCCGAAACCGAGGAATGTTAGAGAGTTGAGAGGGTTTTTAGGTTTGGTAGAGTTTGGAAGAAAGTTTATGAAAGATTGTTCGGGGAGTGATGAAACCTTTGACTGAATGGACTAGTAAAAAGAAAAGTACGATTGTAAAGTGGAATGATAGAGTGAATGAAGCGTTTGAGAAGTTGAAAGCTGAAGTTGCGAAAGATGTAGAGCTGGTTTATCCAGATTATAGTGAGTATGCTAAACCTTTGGAAGTTTATCGGATGAAAGTGGGTATTGCATGTTATTGGTAGAACCTAAAGCAAAGGTGAACTTGAGACATGGGGTCCTAAGTTTGGACTGAAAACACCCAGAGTTCTCCAAGCAGGGAAAATATGAAAGAGATTCCACGATTGAAAGAGAATTGGCTGCTTTGAGGTTTTGTCTGAAATCGTTGCGTCCGTTTTTGTATGGGATTAAGTTTGTAGTGCGAACGGACCATCAGCCCTTAGTGTATTTGCAGCGAATGAGGACAGTTGATATTAGGCTTGCGAGAACTTTGGAAGATCTGAGTGATTTTGATTATGTGGTTGAGTGTGTTCCGGGTGAAAGGAATGAGATTGCTGATTTGATGTCAAGAATGCCAGGGAGTGAAAGTATGAATGAGAAGTTGTTAATAGACCCTGAGTATTTGCCTAAGGGTTTAAAGAAAGGGAAAGAAAGTAGAGGTGGGGGTGATTCTATGTTTGAATGTGAGTTGTATGGTTTACAAGATTTTAGCTAAGGTTTTGGTTGGTTGCGAAGAGTGCTAAGAGTAATATAAGAATTGCGGAAGGAAGTTATGACTGAGGTATGTAAGAAACCTGAGCAGATAGGGATTAGGAAAGTGAGACAGTATATGAAGGACTTAAAGGCTATGTGTAATGTAGGTGTGATTCCGTTGCAAGAAGTATTGATTGTTTTGAGCAAGTTGTTTAAGGTAGTCGTGTGCGTGCATTAGGGTGGGGAGAAACCGGTAATTTATAGGAATGAGGGTATTGCTAGGAACAGTGTAAGTGAGCTTCATGTGCAGTGTTTGAGTGGGGTGCATTATAATTGGGTGATAGAGAAAAAGAGTTATTATAAAAAGTATGTTTTGGAAAAGGAAGTAGAAGATTGTATCATAAAGGATGATGAGGATGTGAAAATGATTTGTCCTGGTGAGATTGAAAAAGTAGTGTTTGCGAACATGGGATGAGTGGAAGAATGGAAGTGAAAGTGCAGGTGAGAGGAAAAGTATATTGTGGACTGATTGATACTGGGGCTCAGATTTCTTTAGTGAATGCATCTGTAGTACGAGAAATTGAGCCAGTAACGTGACAGATACCGAGGAGAAATACGAATGTAAAGATAAAGAGGATTGGATCAGGGGAGATAGTAGCTTGGGAGGAGGTTTTTTTTAAAAGTAGAGATAGAACGCTAGTGGAAGTTGAACATAGGTTTGTAGTGTTTGGTGAAGAGAGAATGCCGCATTGTTTTTTGTTTGGGATTGAATGTTGAAAATTAGAACCAACACAACCAATTAACCATTTTGATTGGACGGCTGACCAAAACCATTTTGAATGGACGGCTGACCATATAATTACAAAAAGATGTTAAAAAAAGCTAACCATGCTGGAGATTAACTTATAAAAAAGATGGTAAATAATACAAGTCAAATATGGTAAATGGAACTAACCAAGTTGAAATTAGAACCAACAACTTGCTGTTATAAAACAAAGGCCCATAAGAAAAATGAATTTTATAATTTAAAAATAAAAACGAAAAAAGTTATTAGGTCTCCCCAAAAAATAATCGAAATTTGTTTTCTCAAATATGTTGATGTTGAAAGTTTTACTATGTTTCGATATTATATATATAAATATATATATATATAATAATATATATATATATATATATATATTATATATATATATATATATATATAATATATATATATATATATATATATATATAATATATATATATATATATATATATATATATATATATATATATATATATATATATATATATATATATATATATATATATATTATATTTTATTTTATATATAAATATAATAAATATATATATATTATATATATATATATTATATTATATATATAAATATATTATAATATATATTATATAATATATATATATATATATATATATATATATTATATATATATATAAATATATATATATTATATATATATATATTATTTTATTTTTATTACTAATGGAATTATTGCTACGTTATCGAAAATTTGTGGTAACGTTGACGAACAAGTGTAGTAACCTTTAATATTTATAATATATATATTCGAAAGTCGACTTAGTATGAAATAACTATCGTCGATTTTAGAATATATCACTACAATAATAATGACAATTATTATAATTACAATTTTAACTATAATAATAATAATAATAAAAATAATAATAATAATAATAATAATAATAATAATAATAATAATAATAATAATAATAATAATAATATAATAATAATAATAATAATAATAATAATAATAAATGTGAAAAAATTTGTAGGAATAAGTTAAACTCTAGAAGTATAAGAATATACCTTAGAGAGTAACAACTTCCTTGAAAATATTTTACTCCTGGTTTGTACTGTATATTACTCTGAAGAATCGGAAGCAAAAAGGACAGAAACAAGCTGAGGAAAAGCAAAGTTTACAATTTGGAATCTATTTAATTACTACCAGATGATAAATGACTTTCATCTTCAGGGGGTACTACTCTTGCTCTACCATCAAAGGGGATAATTACAATAACTACAATAACCCACAACAACAATTACAATAGTGATAACATGCACGCAAATATTCAACGACTTTATCATGATAGTTTTACAAAATTTAAGAGTCACGTAAGAATTTGATCGATTTATTCCATGATAAAATTACTGGAAGTTTTTATATTATATATTTATATATAATATATATATATATATATATATAATATTATTATATATAAATATATAAATTATTTATAATATATATATATATTATATATATATATATATATATATATATATATATATATATATATATACTGTATATAAGATTATCTAGATAATGATTTAAAATCGTAAAACATATAAGTTGGAAGTTACAAGTGATAGTTTTTTCAGAGGAAAGCGTTACAAAACGACTTCTGAACTATCAAATTTTCACGTTTCGTGGACTTTAATAGTTTCAATATTTAATTTTATAATTTTAATATTTTTATTTCATATGCGATATGCATTAACAGATCAGTTTCAATTGTCTTTTAACAAATATTAATAAATTTCAACATAAAAATTTTATGATGATTTATGAAATTTCATTGATAAATGGCCTTACAATACTAATGATTACAGGTAGCAATTTTATACGTGACTCAATTTTTTTTTATTTTTAAATTTTAATAAGAAAACAATTTTTTTTTACAGACAATATATAGCATACGACTTAAATTTTTTATTTTCAAATTTCAATAGGAGAATATTTTTATTTTATTTTTTTTTATGACGATGCAGTTACAAACAATCCATATTTTTTAATTATAAATTTTTCTTTCTCGAAAAATATTTTAACTTTAGTTTTCTTCATTCAAAATTAAATTTTATTATAATACCATTTTCTTTTTAATTCTAATTTTTCTCATTTATGATTTTAAATTTTAATTTTAAGAAATTTACTATTGGAATTTTACCATTGAGAGATTTTAACATGGAGAATTTTACCACGCAAATTTTAACCTTCCTTTTACTTTTAATATTTCAATTTTCTGATATTTCCTTTTCGTTTACCATTGGAATTTATTCTCAATCTTTCTTTTTTCAATTTTTATCCCCGAAAACTTTATATTTAAAATTTTTACATTTCAATGTGTGTGAAGTTGATGTTTCTTTGTAAACAATAAATAAAAAAAGATAATTTAAAGGATGTTGTGAGCAATAGCGTTTGACAATATTAATAATTTTTATTTACACCGAAAAAAGAAGTAGAATAAAGGATATTCAAAATCTTTGTTGATTCCATACACCTAATTTAAAACTGGACGCTAAATTTGTGTCGAAAGTGAGAAGCGAGTTTGGAAGGTAATTCAACGCGAATGTTTTAGTTTTCATGATAAAAATAAAATCAGAAACAAACGTGGGTTGAATAAGATCAATCCAAACTCTTCAGAACTATACTATAAGAAATACAATGACTCTACATAAAAACTTGTGGGTCCACGATCAAATAAAATTGCCGTAACTGGAGTAATTTTATAAGAAGACTAAGTTTATATGTAACGTCAGGGTATTTATCAGAAATGAATATGAAAAAACGAATCAAAATCTCGAGCTTTTTTTCTAAAATCTGAAATGGGAGAAGGATGACAATAATGTCTTTAAGCATAAGGGAAGCTAACATTTTGTCCAGAAGGCTTTTCACAATAAACACTACCTATAAGAAAACACTATAAAACACATATAACGAGCGTAAAAGTAAATGGTTCCCTCTTGAGATCAACAAACAAAAAAAACTCTCAAGAACCTATATTACGGTAGCATACACTGATAAAGAGTGATCTGTTCTAAATAATGGAAATTGAAATTCGTCTAAAGGATAAACTTCATTCAAGTTGAAAATGTTATGTTATTGCTGCATTATAAAATGACTTGTTGTTGGAGCTTGGAATGCAAACTAAAGGACAAAAGCTCTTGCTAAGAGCAATGCTATGAAAAAGAATGAAATTGTTGACAAACTCGACGTTTTATACGTCTGAGAAAATTTCCAATACGGTTGAGAACGAGTAATTAATTGAAAAAAACATCAATTTAATTGATTGGTTTTATAATTACGAATTCAATGCCAAAAGATAGTAAATATAAAACTACATATTACATAAATATTACGTTAAATAAAATAATGTAGTTGATTTGCAAAAACAATTGTAAATTCACAATTACAGTATCTAGCAAGAATCATTAGTTACAAACATGATATATTTTTATTCATAGAGAATTAAATGAAATTTTTTTCTAGTAATTAACAACAAATTCTAACTTAAATTATATTTACAAAGAATCAGAATGAAAACCTGATTAATTTGATACCAAAATCAAAATTGTAAACTTCGTGAGCAAACTGAAATACTAATCTTATGAAATCAAGAAATTGGGAGGTGAAAGGGGACCTGAAAATTGACTTACTGACTAGAGAGGGTGAATGAAAACTTTTTAGAGATTGAAAAAATTGATATGTTGGTCAACTTGATTTGGCCCATCCGAAAAACTATTACAATTGACAAGGCAATGGGGGGCGGGGGGGGGGAAAGACGTTCCAAATAATAAAATGTTGCTTCAAAAATGAAAAGCTAAATTGTGACACGTTTTTTAATTAGACCCTTTTAATTGGAGGAACTTATAATATGGATTACTCCAAACATTAATAAATATAGCCCCATATCTCGGAACTTTGGAATGATAGTAAGGAAGTTTAAACTTTAGAAAAATAATACTTATATTAACCGGTTAAGATGTATGCAAAAATTCCATCACAATCTTGGTGCAAAATTTATATATTATATATATATAGATATATATATAATATATATATATATATTAGTAAATAGATATGTGAGATTCAATAAAAATAATATATCATATATATAGTTATTATATATATATATACACTCTCCTATATGTAAATAGGTGCCGGTGTTAACATCTTGTTGCAAATACTAAAAATTTTAGCATCCTACCTCATTTTTACGGTTACACGTACCTAGAGATCTAAATAATTGAAAACTTTAATAGGAGGACAAAAATGTAAATTTCAACGTTGTAGTTCAATTATATAGGGTACTTTTAACTTCCTAGAGCTGAGTAAAAAACACAGAGGATTATCTTTTTTATTAAAATCGATTGCCTTCTTCCAACTCGATAACTTCGATTCAATAATTAATATTTTCTAACGAAATTTGATGTGTGAAATAATTTTAGTTAACATAAGGAGAATATTCAAGCCCTCGAATGTATTAAAGTGTTTAGCAGTTTTTGTCATGTGTATTGGCTCCTAACCACCATTTAAAAGAAAATCCTTTCGATACGCCGTATTCAAAGTAGTGCATTGGTGCACTGGCAATGACCTTATTGTGGATAGTCTCATAAAGACTTATAAATGTTTGAATATTGTCTATTATTTTTCAATGGGAATATATATGTAAAGAGTGCGGAGAATTTTCTTCTCGAACTTGTCATCACAAAGTGATGGCTCGTCAACTGAATTGTGGTACTTTGCTTTTTAGTATGCCTAGTAAACCGGACTAAATAATAGTTTTATATATAAAATTTAATTTTTATAAATACTATTAGTTTTATTTAAGGTATTATTATTAAGGAGATGAAACACTTCGCACTCGCAGAGTTCTCCCCACACAATTTCAGGGTTCAAACACCCGTAAATATCCCATCATTTGTACCGCCATTTAAAATACTGGTCACTATGATCAGATGAATAATTTATGAAATAAATTACGTCAACAATGATGCACTACAAATAATGACGGTTGAGGAAGGATTAAATATTCTTCGTAGCATCAAAGAGAAAAGGTAGACGGTAAGCTAATAGTCACATATTGATATAGAAAAATTCACTCTTCCTAGAGAAACTAGAAAACGGAAAGGAAGGGAGAGGATTGGATAAAGCGCAAACAAAATCGTGAAAGAGAGAGTATGAAGGAAACGTTCTGTAGCTGTAGAATTCTGCTCAAGTCATACTGAGCGATAACTTCAACAAACTCTAATACTGGATTCGACATCGACAGTGAATGAATTCCCAATACCCAAACCTGCATCTATGGACTAGTGCAAGAAACGCGTAATTCGTGACACACCTTTGATGTGTCAATAGACACTAGGCCAGGACAAAAATAAGTAATTCGAGTCGCTCTTTAATGGGGTGGCATCCACTGTTAATGCCCTTGAAGTCGATGTTGATGACGTTGTTGTTTGTGATATTCATTCAAGAGAGAAAGAAGCTTTCTACGTAAAAAAAATAGCCGATGAGGATATAAAACAGAGTTTTGCAACAGATGTATCAATGACTCTACAATTGGGAGTGCGTAAAATATTCTAACCAGATATTACTGGTTCTACAATACGAAGGTTAACTATACTAGTATCTAACAGAAGGTTAATTCTAAACTGCTTGCAGTCCAAACTTTTTTCAGTGAAAGGCATTGATAATTGCGATTCGCTTGTAATTGAATGTTTGGAAGATTGGGAACTCTTTTAACGATAATATACAGCAGGCCATGGTGTTTTGACACCAATACGCAGCATACCTGGTAATGAAACAAGGAACCCTGTACTATATATAGAATCAGCTTTGGGCGATACTGCTTCAACGTCTATCGCACATTCCAATAATTTATTGAAATAATAATTTCGGATGTATTTGACAAGTGCCTTGGAGCACCTGCTGGACCAGAGACACAGCTGTTTAAACGATTTCAGACCAGTTTTGAAACAAATAAAGACTACTAAATCGAGCATTCCAGAGAAAGAGGCAATTGTGCGTTCGTGCGCAATACACGAATTGATGAGAATAATGCATCCAAGAAAAGGATTAATTCTGAACTTTTGGGGTTGTACTATTATACTTCTTGAACGTTCCTCTAAAGGAGTTCATTTGTGTTGAACCAGGTGCGATGCATCAACAGATGGAGACGAGTTTTTATGATGCCATAAAAATGGTACTATGGCATGGTCAATCAACCATAGGTAATATTTCTAAATACTTTGCAATATTATACGGATCGTGTGAAGTCCAGAAACTTTTGATTGCGGAGGCCTTTTACATCAAAACTTAATGAATTATCAGTTAGACTTAATGTTTTTTTTATTTAATTATTGTATATATCAACTAAAACACACTCATCTATCACTTCAAAAACTTTCATCTGAAGATGTCTCAAGCAGGGTTGTGGAGTCGGTTTCCAAAAATTTTCCGACTGCGACTCCGACTCCGATCCGACCTCTTGCAAATTACCAGATTTTTTTTTTATTTTTTTGTTAGTCTTTTTTTTTTTGATAATGTAACTTCTGTTTCACCACTACCCAGCTATCTTCTTGATATATTACCTTTTTTTTTGTTTCCAAAAACAATACTATCCTTAAATACTTTTCTGAAAATATCTTTACCGATATATTTCAATGAGATGGATATTATTACCGTATAATATATTATATTATATTTATTTTATTTTATCTATTTTATGAATTATAAAATATAATTTATAATAAATTTTAAAAATTAATTAACCGATATAATCTTTTTATTTTTTATTTTTTATTTTTTTTTTTTTTTTTATTTTTTATTTTTTTTTTATTATATAATATATATATATTATAATATATATATATATATATATATATATATAATATATAACTATAATATCATATATACATATATATCTATATATGGTATATATATAGTGAACACTATAATATATATATATATATAATACTATATATATATAATATTATATTAATATATATATACACCAAATAGCGCTACTAGTACTATAAATATATATGAATAATATATATTATATATTATCTTATCTATATACTATATAATATAAATATAAATTTTAATATATAATATAATCGCATATAATATTAGATAAATATTATCTTAATATATTATAATATTATTTTATGATTTATCATGAGGGTTTGTTACCTCCTAGCTGAATGTATTCGTAGTGAGGACTATGGTCTGGCAATAAGAGGTTAAGGCAACCGGGGGGTCGCTAATCTAAAAGCTTACAAATGCGCTTCAGATGGACTATTTCTTTCCAGGTGGCGTGTTCAGTTGTGAGAAGAGATTGAATGAAATGAGGGAAGAACCGTATTAAGAGAGTGTGTGGTGTGAAAAAGGGGTAGAATGATAGAGAATTCAATTGAATATCACGTTGAGGATGGTTTGGCCTAGTGGAAAGGATGGATGATTGTCTGTTGGTTAAGCGATGTATAGTATATGGGTGAGTATGCTGAGAATCAACCGTCTATGAAACAAGAAAAAGTAGATTGTATTAGTTAAATAGTGTGTGAATTAATGGAAAGTGAGAAATCTCTGAGTTTAGGCAGAGGCGAAAAAGAAATTAGTGCATAAAAGGGGGAAATGGCGTGGTGTTTTGTGAGAGGGTATGGTTGTGGCCCACCTAGGTTACAAGGGATGAAACCCTACCACTGGCGAGATGCTCCATACAGTGAGGCGGTCCGTCCGTTGAACGGCTCATTGTGTGGATTTTCTTCCTAGGACAGTTTCTCAAACATCAACTAAAAGTTTAAAGTGGGACGGTATCAGGCCTGAGCTTATCTTTCGACTTTCGACATTAATTAATTTCCCTATCTCTTTCTGTTTCTAGTGCAATCGCTAGGGGCATCTTACCCCTCAGTCTTGGGGAGAGTCAAGGTGGTGATGAAAATGGATGACCTAGTATATACAATACACAGGATATATACTATAATATATAATATATTATCATACTATATCATATCAATATGGATCTTATAAGTATATAACCGTAATACATATAACGTCGAAGAGATATAGCGGCCAGTTCATCTCCATCGTGATCACGCGGATTGACACATACTATAACTATATATAATATTATATACTATCATATATATAATATATCTATAATAGCTAGGCGCCGTAGATCCAAAATAAATTCGTTTTTTTAGATTAATGTTTACTATATATATATTATATATATATATATATATATATACTATACTATATATATACTTATATAATATCATATAATATCTATATATATATATTATATACTACCAAATTAATTATATACCTATATATATAATACTATATTATATATATATATATTATATATATAATAAATATATTATATAATATATTATATATATATATTATATATATTATATAATTATATATAATAATATATAATATATACATATATATATATTATTATATGTAATGAAATAGATATATTCACTCAACTAGAGAGTCACATATATGGACGGCAGCTGTCAGAGTATATTCTAGACAGACACGCCTAAGGATGACATAAATATTCATTAGAGGAGATGTAGAGGCATTTATGCGCCGACGGAAGCTGTTGCACCTGACCCTAAAACGTCTGTTTTCGAATTGGTTTTTCCTGTGTCTGTAGTCATATCTTTAGAATTTTTCATTTTACAAAACCTTTGTTTTTTGATATTATTATTCCTTTCAACTTTTACTATTTTTTTCGAAATGCCTTCAAACTTGAAATATGCATTAGAATGGCTCCATCTAGCTACAAAGTGCACGAAATGAGAAATCGACCTTCTAAAAAAACAATTTTAACTCCTTCAGCCTCTCCCCATTACTCATACAAAGCCAGAAATCATCCTTGTTGAACTACTTTACACTGCTCTCACAACATACTCTGGTTTTCCTTAAATTAACGGCCCCAAACTCGTCGCGCATATCTAATACTGATCCTAAAATAGCATATTATTAACAGCTCTTATTTAACTTTGTTAGTTTGTAACCCATTGCGATTGTAATTATTAGCGTTCTCTTATTATTTTTAATATCCTTGCTTCCACAACACTGATAGCTGTTTCAGATGCTTGCTTATCCACTCACATCCTAAATCTTTTTTTGGTCCACAGACTCAAGCCAAATCCCCATATCATACTCATGTAGTTAACGATATTTCTATTTAGAGTTACCTTAAGATGAAGAACCTTCGACTTTTACTATTAAATTTATTTGCCCTTATCTGTTCGACTCTAAAGATCATTTTGAATCATTTTGAATCTTTATATATCATCATTATTCTTTACTAAGGTATCACTATTACTTACTGCAAACTTAGAAAACTTTCATTAAGCAACTACGATCTAATTATATATGTATATATATACTATATATATATATATATTTATTATATATAATATATAATATATATATAGTAATATTATATATATTATATATGTATTATAATGAGCTCGCAGCCGGACAATGTGCGCACTAGACATAATCGTCGAGTGGTAACTACCATGACATTATATATCGGGTGAGTGGCTGGTGAGAGGGTCCATATTAGATGCATTAACTCTTAACATTAAAATTATACTATACGAGGTATCGAGAGTTATACTTGGACTAGCACGTCATAACCCGTAGCACGTACCGTGTGATACACTATAAGTAGGACGAGAATGTTAAAATACTATCTGGATTGTCTATAGGAATTAATGAAGAAAGTCTGCTTATGTGCGCATTTGTAGTGCACAGAGTCTACCGCTTTCATAGCGATCGCTCAAACTCATCTATACTCTCTCAAAAGCCTGTGCTGACTATCAGCATTATTCTCCTAGTTGAATAACAAGAACTGTTAATTAGAATTATTTACCTGGGATCAGTACGATAAAAAGTCTATTACTACAGTCGACCGATCACTCATTAGCACATTGCACGTGTCATAGTATATGCAAACTAAGAGTGAAGATATGAAGACGAAGGTATGAGCTAGTTATAGCAGAAGAGCTCTAAACGCATTGGAGCATTTTCATGAAAGAATGTGACAACTGACTAATTCTACAGGTAGTATGTCAATCAATAAGAAGTCTCTATCGATATAGAGACACACTAGCGAGTGCGAGCACACACACTCCACTCTCTGATGAAATAAAGATCATACGGACTAGACCAATCATAAATCTTCGAGAGATACGACGTGTGTGATGAGTGCGCACACCATCTTAGCTTGTATATTAGTGTCGTTATTAAATAGTAGTTACAGTGACGCTATCGGACTCTCTTCTCAATATCGTGCTACTACTATGAGCTGAGTGAGCGATGTTGGCTTTCAGTACACAATTGCCTACTAACTGATATCGTATAGAAGCGACACGTGCTCATGCTAGATATCAAAGCTTCCATGATCACGTCATTCACTATAATCAGCGCACACACATCTGAGAGTGCACAATATACGTCAGATGATATCACGACACCGTTCTATGCGTCGTCTGGTCACTATCGTACATATTCTATACACGGAGCTACATTTTTAAATATATAGGTAATCACGCGTATATTCATCGTGACTCTGTCCGACATTTGCGTTTGTTTAAGAGAGCGTCACATTACTCAAAGACCCATGCATTTATATTCGCCTGTTATAAACTTTATCCAAAAAAAATATGCTCCTCCATTTCAAGTATTTCAAGTAAATCTTGCAAATTTTGACCCTGTTCGCTCTTTGTGCTCCACAGACAAGTCTTTGGCACTAGTTTTGCACAAATTTGCAAATAGTTCGTTAAAATTCTTCGTCGAATAATGTCCTATGAACGCATTTTTAATCCAAACCAGTTTCATTCTGCCAATCTACTTGACAACCTCGAGGATCCGCGCGTTTTACTTCTCTGTTCATAATGAAGGTTTGGTCCACAATTTTCATTCGTTTTCTTTTACCGAGATTGGTCTTCCACAACGAGGGTCGTCTTCACATTTTCTCGGCCTCTTTGAAAGCTTTGTCTGCCACTTAAAACCCATAGTTCTCGATAGAGTCGGCATCCCGATAAGCTTGCGTTTAAAGAAAGCACAATATCTCATGGCAGAGCATTGTTCACGTTGTTCACCGCCACACACAGAATTTGTTGAAGGCGTAACGCTGTTCAATATTTTCCTGCAATCTCAAAACCTTAACGAGATATGGAAAATTCCGCCCATCCAGTAAAGGATTGTCGTGCATATAAGTACTGTAAGTTAGGAGCACACGCTCATACATAATACAATGTAGTGCAAAAGACTGACTCTTATAAATCTGAGTTAAACTGGTACCTGGTATAATGTAAGCGCTAGGTAACGCTAGTCTACCACTCGTGATACCTACTGGAGGAGCTACATGTTACTTAGTCGTTCATGGGATATCTCAGTAACTTACTCTTCGACAGATGGAGTCATATATAATATAGCTATAATATAATTAATAGGGATAAATCAGAAATCAAGATTTGTTCTACTCCCAAAGCATTGATATATGTACGTAATAGTATACTATAGTATATTCTATATATAATATATCCATATATATTAATGAGAACAACAGCACACTATAAACAAGAAAATGTTCACCACATATATAATGTTTTTCCATTTCCCATTAATAAAATATTTTAATACTAAAGCTTAATTTGCTTTGATTAACTTATTATTATTTATAATTATTAAAAATATAAATAAAGTAAGACCTTGAGCAGCAAACAATATCAAAACCCAAATCCTTTAAAAGAAATTAATAATATAATAGTAACTCATATATACTACATATAATATATATATATATATACTATATAGCTATATCTATATATATATTAATATAAATTATATACTGCTACATATATATATATAATATATATATATATTATATATATATATATACTTAAGCTGCTTCAATGACTACCGAATGAACTTACATCTAGGTGTCCATTCTATCTCAATGGAATAATAGTTTTAAAATAGAAAAGGATCCCAGATCCTCTCATTTCTTCTCTAGAGCCTCTTGATTTTATCACTGCCTAAGAGCACACAAAAGCCGTTCAACGAATAACTATGCATTGGACGGTAGATCAGTACAGCAGTTGCAACGGCTTCTTGTATCACATGCTAAATGCTATCCGATGCCTCTTCTACATTTAAGCTTCTAAGTTGAATCAAATTTTCAACTTCTTTCAGAGCAGCAGAGATTACTTCATTATTTATGGACATAATTGTGGTATATACATAGCTGTAAGAACTTGGATTCAATTGAATAGTCCGAAGCTCTCGACTAAAACTCTGGAAATATCTAGAAAGCTTTTCATACTCCTCTTCTGAGCTTTTTGAAAAAATGAATGAGAAGAAGGTAGTAAATGGACGATAGTTGTGTTTCAATCATTGACAATATGATTCAGTACCTGTATGCTTTTTCTTCTTGAAACGTTCTTGCAACCTTTTATACAAATGGGCCACGTCTGCCAAAGTGCAGATTTAGCTCTGTTGCGTTGTGATCTTGCATTAAGCTTACCCTGTATACTTTAGAATTATAATAAACAGCAGCTAGTATAATATCCATTAGTCCCAATGAGACGAAAGTTTCTCTTCGTCACCTTGGTATTTTTTTTATTCTCTTCAGCAATCTTAATATAGTAGATGGTCACAGTTGAAAGTTAATTCTTAGAATATAATCCAAATTGAAATATAAGGTGCAAGGTTAAAAAAATTTCGAAGTTTACAATTGCATTTTGTCGGATGTGTGGAAGATCGCAGTGATGATACTTGATGAAGCGAATTGTTAATTCACTCACAGAGTCCATCAATTCATGTAACTCTTGTCAGCCTCAATTAATTTTCTGACTCCACACCTCTAACTTAATTTTGAAACACCAAGTTACC
>JABUQX010022726.1:5000-20000 GCA_015478945.1 Trachelipus rathkii
TATCTAATTATAATATATAAATATATAAAATAAATAATAATTCACAATAATAATATAATAATATTAATAATAATATAAAAATATATATTCAGATATAATAATAATAATAATAATAATAATAATAATAATAATAATAATAATAATAATAATAATAATAATAATAATAATAATAATAATAATAATAATAATATAAATATAAAGTTTTTGTTAATCTGATATAAATAATAAAATAATGATAATCATAATAATAATATATATATATAATAATAATAATAATAATAATAATAATAATATATATATATAATAATAATAATAATAATAATAATAATAATAATAATATAAATATAATAATATTAACAATAATAATAATAATATATATAATAATAATAATAATAATATAATATAATAATAATAATAATAATAATAAGATAGGTATAAGGACGAGAGAGAGAGAGAGAGAGAGAGGGATTTATATGTATACAGGACCGTACCAAGAAATATTTTCTGGATGAGTTCGAGATTAAGAATATATATAAATATATAAAATATATATATATATATATATATATATATATATATATATATATATATATATATATATATATATATATATATATATATATATATATATATATATATATATATATATATATTTATATATATTATATATATTTACTTCAACAAAAGTTAATAAAATAATTATCTATCATTGATAGCAATTAAAAAAAAAAAACAATGTTATTTTATATACAAAAACCTCTTCCTCTTGCTCTCTTAGCAACAAAATGATTGATAACTTGCTATGTTTATATTGTGTATCAATTATGAACACTCATTAAAGCGAGTTCTATAGTCTCTTTTCTCTATTTGAGTTGAGTAAGTATGTTTGGAGCCTTTTCAAATAGAGAAAAATACCTTTCTGGCTCACACGTCGTGAGTGAAATAGGTATTAAAATCCTTTACAATCAAAAATCTAACTGTTTAGATCAATTTTATTTATAAAATTCTTAAAATTTTTAATATATATATATCGTTGGAATGGCTCTTTTAACTGGTTATTAAAATCATCAGGAAGAGAAACAGCAATTGCTCTGTCTTTTTCTAATTTTATTAACTTTACATATTGATTATGAAACGCGCCATTATCATTTCTTCAAAAAGCAAAAGTTTTTTATTGCAACTTCCAAAATGCTTGAAAATTATTCATTAATTTTTTGTTCTATAAATCTTTCAAATCTAGCATTATATTTTTCAAGATGATTAACAGCAGTTGCTGTCATTAGTAGATAGAGACTGTAATGTAGGACAAAACGGGAGAGTAAAAGAGAAAAAAAGTGGATGTCATAACAGACACCAAAAGATTTGAGGTTTTTGAAAAGGTTTCAATATCTTAATCCTTCTCAAGCTATTCTAAAGTTTTCGACAATTGCTTTTAAAGCTTCTCTAAATCGCAACTTTTCACCAGCCTTGTTTCGTATATTCGTCTTACTTTTATCCAATTTGTCTCTGGAAAAATCTTCAATTTTTTTTCCTATTAAAACAGTTGTCGATGTTGGCGACCTAAAAAAAAAGCACATTGGTTTTCACTGCATTGAATATATATATAATAATTATATATATGTTTTGTATATTTGGGTGAGTTAAATTTATATATATATATATATACGTCTACTATGATATTATATATATATACCCTAGCTATATCTACTCATATATTGAAAATTAATGCCAGATTCAGACTAATTATATATATATCTATATATATATATATTTATTATTTATTTTTATTTCACCTACACTTTTGCGCCGCTCTGAGCGGCCGTAGTGTGTGCGTTTACAGCCAGTCCCTCATTCCACACTCCCCCCGCTTCATCTTCGGCTCCCACCCACCTCTCCACCCCACTCGTATCCCTCGCAAGCACCCTACCCTCTTCCTCCTCCTCCCCTCCCTCTTCCAGCATCTCCTTATATGTCCATCCATCCACCTCCCTTCTTGGTCCCCCCTTCCTTTCTCCTTCTAATCCCTCGCCTCCCCAACTCTTCTAACCACACCCTCTGTTCCTCCATTCTCACTAAATGGTCCGCATACCATTAACATTCCCTTTCTCCGCTCGTATCCCACCAGACCCATTCCCCAATCACATCTGCTCCCGCACCACCCTATTCCTAATTCCTCCCCCTTCTGCTAACCCCACAAACCGCTCTCAGACCCCTTTCATCTCAGATACATAATCCAACTTCTTTCCTGGAGACCTGGCATTCAACCCACCACGTTATCACATTCATACAAACACCGCTGGTACACCGAGTTGTTTTCAAACTACTTAGTTCTTAAAGCTTTCTGTGTGAAATGCCCCCCCTTCCATATTTTCTTTCAGACACCAGCTCAAAGTCTTCATTCCTTCCACCTACTCTATGTTCATCTGCCTCTTCATCCCTTCCCCTTACCGCGAAATCCACCCCTTCTAAATATCTAAAAATCTTTACTTCTTCCAAAACTACACCCCCTACTTCCTAACCCTCTAACCAACTCCCCCTCCCCACCTTTCCTCTTTCCTCAAACACCTAACACTTTACTCTTACCTGGATTTATTTTGAGCCCCTCTTTTGTCCACACACTTTTCTTCCAAACTCCTTCACCAATACCTCAGCGCCTACGCGTTTCTTCGCCCAGCTAGGGCAAGTATTCATCCGCAAACATATCATGTTTACTCCCTTCTATCATTCCCATTCATCAGATCCACCCCACTCCCCATCCCTCACCATTCTCCTGCAAACACTTCTCTTATAACAAATTGAAGAGCACGGGCGACATTACACCACCCCGCCTCAATCCACACACCATCCCAAAACATCCACTCCCCCTCCAAACCTCTACGACACAGTCACATTGCTATAAAAAGCCTAAACCTTTCCCCTTAAATTACCCCCCCATCCCCATTTTCTCCAATCATCCTCCACAATTCACCGCCGATTCACTCTAATACAGTTATGCGTTTCTCGTAAAAATCTAGAAAACACCCATTACACTTTCCCTTTCCTCTCTATACTGTCTCCACAGATGAGATCTTTAGTGCAGCACGTAGTCCCGAAGGGGGTTCACCTCCCTAGACGACCTTTGCTCTTCCCCCCATTTCTCCCTTCGTATTAAACCTCTTACGTCTCTCAATCTCAGTATTCTTCCGATACCACTTTCCCTACCACACTTAAAAAACATATAATTTCTCATTATAATGTTCCACATTCCAGTCCTATCGCCCTTTCCCTCATATACAGGAGAGTGGCGAAGCTAAGAACAACCAGCCCTCCTCAACCCGTTGTAGGTATCTCACCACTCCCGTTCCAACATAATGTTTATATAACCTATGTCAGCCATTCGTCCACCGCCAATATAGCCTGCCCTTCGTGCAACATTTCCATTCTCACTCCATCCAGACCTGCGGACTTCCCCTTTTTTTCCTCTTATTCGAAGGCGGCTATTAAAGTCCTCCATTTGATTTTCATCCCCCACTCCGTCCCACTCATCCCCCATCCTCACCTCCTTGCTAGCGCCTTTCCTCCTGACCTCACCCACTTCATCATAGTCCACTTAAAACTCCCCCACCGCTTCCTTCACCCTCATCCTCTCCTCCTACCACACTTCCCATCTCCTCCCTTAATCCTCTCCCCAACCCCTCCTTCTTCTTCCGTTTCTTATACAGATCTCTCTCAGGACATCTTACTCCCCGATTCAAAATTTTCCGTCGCTTTTCTACACCATTCATCTTCTTTTGCTCGTTCTCTATCGCCCTCATCCACCGCCCTCTTTGCTTCGCCACTCTAACCCTTGCTATATTCCTCCCAGGCTATCCTTCGGTGCGTCCTACTTGCCGCAACCATTTCCACATAAGCCTTTCCTTTTTCCTTGTCACCACCTCCTCCACCTCGCATGCACTCCACCATTCATCTCCCTTTCTTCTGCTTGCACTCACCGTTTTTACTCCACACTAACCTTCTAGCCTCTTCACGCACTTACTGGCTCTTTAAAACTCTTCCACTCCCCTCCACCTCCCCAATTCCAATTCCCGTCCCTCTCACGTTTCTCCACCTATCCTCCATACTTCTCCTAAACTCCCTCTTACACACTGTCTCTCCAAATTTTTCCAATCCTTTTACACTTTCAGCACTCCCTCCTCTTGTGGCTGCCCCTTCCCAAATCACCTCATCCTCCCCCCTTATCCTAAGCAGACCACCAAATAGTGATGCCGATTATCCCCCTGCCCCGCCCCTAAAATACATTTACTCTAACTCAACCTCTCTCTTCCCATTACGACACACGATAATCTCAGCACGCCCTCCCCGTATCTCACTTTTCCATGTATACTTATGATTTTCGCTTTTTTTGAACCAAGTATTCCCACTATCATTCTTCTTTCGACACACAACTCTATCAGACTTTTCCCATTAGCATTCCTCTCCCCTACCCAAAGGGTCCTATTAAAATCTTCCCACCCCCTCCGCTTCCCACTCCTGCAGTTCAAGATCTCCCAATAGACAGAATTTTTTCATTTACCCCCGAAACGTTTTCCCAACACTCATTCAGCTCTCCCCAAGAAATCTTTCTGCCTCTCCTCCTGCGCTGCCATTTCGACCGTGCATATTGCACATATTAAAACCAAGCATTCCCCACCGAATTTCACTTTTTTACCCCACATCTGATCTAGAACTCACCCTGGTTAGCACAACCTACCTTAATCCCAGCATCTCTTCTCCTCTATATAAACTATTCCCACCGCCTTCGCCTGCCCTCACTCTCTCGTCACCCTGATATCATAACCCTGTATTCCTCCAAAATCCCATCTCCCTCTTTTTCCCTTCAACTTAGTTTCTGTTATCCCCAACACATCGCATATTTTTTTTCTTCAAAACAGTCAACCCCACTTTCTCCCTCTTTCAAAATCTCGGTCTTACCCCGTCTCACGTTCATACAGCCCCACCCTAGATTTACACTCTCCTTCCATCTTCGCCTACTCTATAGTATAACCAAAAGGCTGTACGGTTTGTGGGGAACCCCAGCCTTAAGTACTTCCAACACCTAAGGCCACCACCCCCCTCCCCAAATACACCCACAATAACAATAAAACCAACGTTAAAATAATGATAAAATGAAATAAAAGGTTAAAACCCACACAGTCAATTTATATCTATTTCCCCACCCTCTTCCTCCTCCCCTTCCCCCCTTCAGTCACCCCGACCACTAAGACTACATTAAATCAAAGCTCTTCCCCCTCCCTCCCTTTCGCGTATTTTCTTTCCTTTTTTCTTATCCTAATCACCGTTAAAAAACTTAATTATCTATTAAAACCTTTATTTATTATTTATTATGTATTTATTAAAATTCTTTAAAAAAAAATCCGCGTCGAATAGTAATACATACAATATCTGCCCATTGTACATACTTTATAACACAGTCATAAATTTACAATATTTCAAAAAATTATAAAGTATAAATATCAACTATAATTCTTCTTAAGGTTACAAAATAGTTAAGTAATGCATACGAATTGGGTGAATGTTATTTTAATATCAAGCATAAAAGAGGAAAGGAAAGAAATCAATAATTATTTTCAATGCGTGATCCTTGGACGGAGCAGAAAGAGATAATGTATATATATATTATACTATATATATATATATATATATATATATATTATATAATATAATATATATATATAAATATACGTAATATAATAGTATATATATATATAGTATATATATATGATATATAATGATATATATAAGCCTTATTTGATCATAAAAAAATTCACTTGTCTCCTAGTGAAACAAATTAGGTAGAATAAAATAATATCTCTGCCCGTTCTTCGTAGGTGACTTAGCTAACACATTCCGAAGCGTACGCCATGCAAAGAATTCGAGAGGAATCTACTCCGCAGTTCCTTATCTATCCCCCACTCCCTCCTTGAACCATAACACACTATCCAATTTCTTGCTTAGTCATCTATATCGCCCTGCGCGTGTTCTTATCTATAAGATAATATAGCTTTGCGCATTTACTAGTGATATAAATTAGAGGGTGTTCTGTCCAGACCAAACCTCTTTTGTTCACCTTCTTTAGGATCATTAAAGTCAATTAAAGTAATTGATATGTCTCTTCCTCTTGTTTTGTGCACAGATCACTGTGATAATGTCCACGCGTTAATACAAAATATACTTATGTGGATTATATATATATCAATATATATATAATTAATATATATATATATACTATACTATATATATGTATTATAAATAAGTATATATAATATAATATATATATTATATATATATATAGTATAATGTATATATATATATATATAATATATATAATAATTATATTATATAGTATATATTACAGTATCATATATATAGTGGTGGTATATATATAATACATATTATATATTTATAGTATATTATATATGTATATATATATATATTAATATATATATAAATAATATATATAATATATATATAATACATTGATGTATTATAACATATATTATTATAATATATATATATGATATATATACTATTATATATAAATATATATATGTATATAATATATTGTATATCATATAACATATTTTATATATTATATATTGTAATATAAATTTATTTATTTGTAAATATATTGATTATTTATTAATTATTTAATATAATTATTTAAAAATCTCAATATTTAACAATTAAACGACTTTAAAAATTAAAAACTAAATAAACAGATTCATTAGGAACTTAATACCCTAGATTCTTACCCTCGGACTTCCCCTCGATTTATCTCTGGTACAATCCCTGGATCCATTTATGGTCTTCCCAAAATCCACAAACCTAACACACCACTTCGTCCCATTTTATCAGCCATCAATTCCCCTACCCATACAAACTGCGCCAAATTTTAATAATTCCTTGACCTCAAAACCCAATCACAAAACAATCTTCTTCATGGATTTCAGAAGATACCTGATTACCAACATTCATTGAAGAGTTGAGGGTGTCTTTCAATAGTGTTTTTCATGGCCATTGTGATATGTTGTAGTAGCCGGTATACACAAGAACTGATGCCAGTTAGTTTAGATTGAAACTATCAACATTATCACTCAGTCCATTTATTAAACAATAATTTACCTCCCAATATAGATCCCTCTCTAAAATTTAATTTTCGTATCTACTCAGTTCAAAAAACTTCTACAATTGCCACCGAAGACACCATCTTCCTTTTGAAAACAAGACAGTTATTCACCAAGCCATGATCATTGATGGCAATGGGATCGCCGCTGGCCCAGCCTTTGCAATGGCTTTTCCACATATCAATGAATCTATGTGGTATGGACAACCAGTTGCCCGCCCCTCTTCAAGACCCTTATTTTTACCGCAGAATACCTGACGTATTGTCGTTCATCGAGTATTGCAAAGATCAATCACAGCCTTCTGCAACAATATTTTTGGGACTATCATAACAATAAAACACCCAAGATATTAAATTCACCATGGAACTAGAAACCAACAGACGCCTTCCCTTCTTTAGATGTAACTATCGAACATAACACCAATGGCCGCTTCCGTACTTCTTACATAATCAGTAAAACCTTCCTCTACTATCGTGGGTTATTAACTTCTTTCAGCTTCATTCCCTACGCTTCGAACCTTAATAGTATTTTAGGTGCTGATTGATCGAGCATACGAAGATAGGCTCAGAATTGACCGGTTTCCAAGCTCAGGAAGATGTGCCATATGATCTATGGAACTCTTTGTCGGCAATCTGTTTCCCCCCCTACATGTTTGATAAGATTCTCAACTCCTATTTGGACGACATCTTCGTTCCCGTAAAACTCGTCAACCTCTTCAGCTCCTAAATCAATTTATCTCAAAATCCCCTTTTCTGGAGCCCCAAAACCACAGGATCTTACTAAGATCTCTTAGAAAATTCTGACTCATGAACCTACCACATATAGAATTCAAACTTTTCGTCATATCCCTTTAGTCATAAGTACCGGCATCCCTACTTGTCACCAATCTTTCCCCAAAATGTGCTTCGAAAATCCCCAACTGGTCGTTGATAAATATCAGAAGAAATGGTAGGACAGAACTTGTCGACGCCTGCACATAGGGGAAAACCTCCCTTGAACTCGACGATCAGAATGAAAAGCATAAGGTATCTCGTCAGAAACAGGGCCGTCCTCGTACCAAACCCAGGAAACAATCAGCAATCCGGGACAATGCGTTCCAGAACGATCATACCATCCTAAACAATAACTTCTCAATCTTGAAACCTTTTAAATCCATTATAGAAGGTCGACAATTCACTAGAATCTGTTATTTATACACAGTGCTCCGTCCCCCTCTAAATATCCACTTCAGGCTTGTAGCACCAACAGATAACACTGACGTTGAGAATGTAACAACCAACTAATTCGCTTGAATAGTTATAAGTCTTTATTGGCTTGTCTGTATACGAATCTTGCTCTTCTCGCTGTTATTGAGAAGATAGTTGGTGGGTTAACATTAGTCATTACTATGTATATATTATTTGATATATTTTGTTCATTTTCAGGTATTATTATTAATATTATTAATAATTATTATATTAATTTTATTAGTTAATAAAACATTATTATAATTGTTAATTTTATATTATATTATATAATTATTTTATTTAATTTTGTTTTTTATTTATTATATTATGTTATTATTATTGTCTATATTTGTTATTGTTATTATTATTATTATTTATCATTATTATTATTATATATTATTTATTATAATTATTATTATTATATTATTATTATTATATATTATTGATTAGTATTATTTGATTATTATTATTATATTTATATTATTATTCATTAATATTTATTATTAATTATATTATTATTATTATGGTTTATTTTATTTTATTTTAATTATTTATTTTGATTCCAGTTTTCCATTTTCATTTTTTATTCTTTAGGTAACCCTTATAACTTTTATTACTTTTTAATTGTCAATTAAAATTAATATATTATGTATTTTATGATTTTTATTTTATTTTTCAGCAATTTCCTTTTGTCCTTTGTTTTATTCTTATTTTTGTATTTTTATTTTATTATTTTCATCTTCATTTATTAGTGTCATAGTCCAGTTGTTTAACGTTATATACTGATCTAATTTAATCTGGTACGATTTAATTATAATATGTAGATCTACTGAGGAATGGATTGGCATATCAATCAAAAACATTTAGATAATAAAGTTTAGAGATACGACTATCTTGGATTAGATTCCAGAAATCAAATACATCTCATAATAAATAAATAGTATATATATATTAGATATATATATTATATACTATAGTTATATAATATATATATATATTTATATATTAATACTATACTATATATATATATATAATATATTAATATAATATATATATATAATATATATATATTATATATATTAGTTATACGTAAATATATATACTAATATTATATATATATATATATATAGTATATATATATATATATATATTATATATACTAATATATATATATATTATAACTATATATATAATATATATATAATAGTATATATGAGTATAATAATATAATAATATATATATATGATATATATATATATATATATATAAATATAATAATACCATTAAATATATATATATATATATATATATATATTATGAGAATTATAATAGATATATAAATAATAATAATAAAGTTATATTATATATAAATATAGATGATATATATAACATATTAATAGGTATATAGTAATATAACTCGATAATGAATATATATTATATACGTGTATATATATACTATATTATATACATAATAATATGATGTTAGGTATATATATATATATATATATATATATATATTACCGTATATATATCTATATATATATATATATATTATATATTATATATATATATTATATAATATATATATATAATACTAGTAATAATATATAGTTATTATAAGATGATAAAATAGTATATATAGTAGTATATATGACATATTTACTATCGGATAGTACATATAGTAATATATTATATATATATTATATAGTATATATAGTATATATATAGTATATATATTATAACTTATATATATATTATATATAATAATATATATTATATATATTATAGTATATAGTATATTATCGATAGCTTTTAACTCTACCATATTATTTATATATTATAATTATATAATATATATATAGTATATAATATATATATATATATATACTACTATATATAATATATATATATATAGATATATATATATATATATGATTATATATATATATATATATATATATATATATTATAATATAATATATATATACCAATAATAATATATATATATGATATATTATATTATAGGATACATATATATATATTATATATATATATATATATAGTATTACAGATTATATAATATAATATATAGTATTATATATATATATATATATATATATAAATATATATATATATATATATATATATAATATATATAATACATATATATAATGAAAATTGTCAGATAAGTATATATTATATATTATATTAGTATTATATATATAGTTTTATATATATATATATATATATATATTATAGAGTATAATGAAGAAGGTAAATATAAATTACTATTGACTAGTTAAATATTTAGGCATAATTTGTGTTCAGTTACGATTTTTTAAGTTAAATAATATAAGCATTTGAAACAATAGAAAGCTTTAATATTTGAATATATATTAGTATATATATTATAAGATATATATATAATATTATTATATATATATATATATATATATATATATATATATATATTATCTCAAATGTATATTTTGTAATTTAACAAAGGTGGGAAATTTATCACAGTGGACTGGTGCCACAAAACAAGGGAAGAGATTCAATACTTTAATGACTTTAAGATATAAAGAAAGGTGGAACAAAGAGGGTTTGGTGGACGAACACCCTCTAATTTATATCACTAGTAAATGCGCAAAGCTATATTATCTTTATAGATAGAGAACCCGCGGGCGATATAATGACTAAGAAGAATTGAGATAGGTGTGTTAGGTCAAGGAGGAAGTGGGGATAGATAAGAACTGGGAGTAGATTCCTCTCGAATTCTTTGCTGGCTACGTTCGGAATGTGTTTAGCTAAGGTCTACGAAGAACGGGAGAGATATTATTTATTCTATTTGTTTCACTTGGAGACAAGTGAATTTTATATATCAAAAAAGCTTTGATATAACCCCCGTTTTTATGATCTTGACAGGAGTTGTATATAGTAGAATAAATAAAATTCCAAAATCTATGTTCACAGAGAATGGATGAAGAAAAAAAAATTTCAAAATTATTCTAAGTTCAAAGTCAATTTTAATCAAATTCAAACTTGAGTTCTGAAAATACCAAATATGGAATTCTGGTTATAAGAAAGGAAATGTCAAATAAGGAAGTAGAAATTGTAAATATTGAAATTCAAAACAGGAATATTCACTCTCAAAGATGAAAGTGGGAATTTGAAAACCGAAAAAAAAAATCGAGGAAAAATTTCAAAGTCCTAGACAATATTCAAAAACGGTGATATGAAGAATTCAGAGTTCGTTTCGGATGAAAGACTTGAATCCACAAAGAAAAATTTGAAGAAAAAGAAAATTCAAGATGTGCTGTAAGATGGTTTTGGGACGTTGTATTCAAAAAGATTTGTTGTGAAAGGTTTTAAACCTTTCTTTTTAAGAAAAGTTTTGTCTGTCGAAAATTAAAATTTTTCTATTGTCTCCCTCTCGAAATCAAAGTCGAGATGAGCATGAACATGGACTTGCAAAATGAGAGTTTAGGAAAAGAAAAAAAAATCAAATGTCGGCCATGGAATGACATAGTGGGAATGGAAGAGGAAAGTAGTTTTGGCATATTGGGATGCGTAGGAGTCATGGTACGGCCAAAAAAAAAATATAAAATAAAATAAAAATTATATATATATTATTATTATATATATATATATATAATTATATTATATATATATATATATATATATATATACTATATATATATCATATATATAAATATAATAAATATATATAAATTATATATATATATATATATATATATATATATATATAAAAGTATATTTACATTAGCACACTTCAAAGATACAATCAAGATGCCATCATAATTGTTAAGATTGAATTGCACAAAGAATTCAAATGAAATAAATGAATATCATTTTTGTGAAAAAGATTTAAAGAATATGAATTAAAATTTACAACTTTAAGAAATTTGAAACATTTAATTGACAAAATTAAAAGTAATACATCTATACTTTGAAGGCAAATATGAAGTCAAGACTAGGTCTTATTGACTTTTAAGACAAAGAAAAAAAAATATGCGGTTTTATTAGTAAAAAAAAATTAATTTAAAAAAAAAATGAAAACAAAGATATTCATTGATTCATTTAAATAGAAAAAAAAAATTTGAAATTTCAACAACAAAGTCATTGTAAAATAAAGAACTATTGAAAAAATATAAATTTACATTGTAGGAACTTTCACCTATGGTATACAATAGTGACCGTTTGTTGCTAAAATTTACAATTTAATATAAACTAAAGTATTTGAATTGTTGAAAAGAAACACAATATATAACTCTTTTCAAAATTCCACAAAACTTAAGATGAATCAATTCAATAAAGAAATTGATTTTTCCTAAGAAAAAAAAAATGAATATATAATTCACTACATACTGGCATATGTATATATAGTTTCCCCGTTCTTCCTCTCGTCGTTCCGTCGACATCTCATCCATTATTAATTAATAATGTACTAAAAATCAGCCATAAAATTATCTTTTATGCTGGACTAAAACCAATATAGATAATTATAATGGCACACATTAATATATATATAATATTATTATGTATATTATTTTATTTTATAGGTAAATATATATATATATATATATATAATATATATATATATATATACTATATATATATATATATATATTATATATATATATATAATATAGTTCTATATTCTGCCTATGAAATATTAATGTTTTAGGTGATGGAAAATGGGAATCTTTTAATCATATAATAACACTCTTAAACATTAAGATATTTATAAAGTAATTGCTCCATTTGTCAATGAATGATATACCAAGAAGTAAAGCCTTTATAACTAAATCAAGTGTATAGCTGTAATGTCTTACATTATTTAAAACATATATATAGGCTGTAAAGCCCTAATATTGATATAAATAAATTTCTGAAATAATTAATAAATAATATACATTTATACACTATACTATATATATTATATTATATATATATATATATATAATTATATATATATATATATATATATATATAGAATAATATATATATATAGTCTATATATATATATATATAATTATATATATAATAATATATATATTTACAAATAATATATAATATATATATTACCATATAGTAATGTAATACAAAATATGCGCATTTGAACACAATATATATATAATATATATATATATATATATTATATATTATATATATATATATATATATATATATAATATATAATATATTATATAATATATATATATTAAATTAATATATAAATATATATATATATATACATAATAATATATATATACTATATATATTATATTAATATATATTATATATATAGTATATATATATATATATATATTATATTATATATATATATTATATATTATATTATATATATATATATATATCATATAATATATATATATTATCCCAAATGTATATTTTGTATTAACAAAGGTGGGAAATTATCACAGTGGACTGTGCCACAAGAAGGGAAGAGATTCAATACTTTAATGACTAAGATATAAAGTAAGGTGGAACAAAGAGGGTTTGGTGTGACTACACCCTCTAATTTATATCACTAGTAAATGCCGAAAGCCTATATTATCTTATAGATAAGAACACGCGCAGGGCGATATAATGACTAAGAAGAATTGAGATAGGTGTGTTAGGTCAAAGAGTAGGGGATAGATAAGTACTGGGAGTAGATCCCCTCTCGAATTCCTTGCTGGCTACGTTAGGAATGTGTTTAGCTAATGTCTACGAAGAACGGAAGAGATATTAATTTATTCAATTTGTTTTCACTTAGAGACAAGTGAATTTATATATCAAATAAGCTTTGTATATATATATATATTATATTATATATATTATATATATATTATATAATATAGTATATATAATATATTTATATATATATATATATATATATATATAATTATATAAAAAAACTAATATATAGATAATATATATATATATATATTATTATATATTTAATATAAAAAAATAAATAATATATATTATTATATATATATATATATATAATATATATATATATTATATATATATATTATTATATATTATATTATATATATATATATATAAAATAAGCTTTATATATATATATATATATATTATCCCAAATATTTTGATAAAATCTGTTATGATGCTAAGTTTGATTTTTTCAGAAATTTATGCACTAATCAACCTGTGCAGGGGCGTAGCAGGTTTAAGATAGGAGGAAGCGATTCAAAAAGTGCATCCAGGCTTGTGTTTGGAGAGTGTTTTTTTTTCAAGCAGAAAACGACTACAGATATATAATGTGTATGTAGTATATATATGTGTTCTCTCTATATATATATATATATATATATATATATATATATATATAATATATATATAATATATATAGATAATATTGAAGCTCTTATTTCAGAAAAATCGAAAGCATAGACAAACAACTGGAACTCAAAATTAGAAAAATGTGAAGGAAAATAGAGAAAAACTTGTCCCAATAATTGAAACTATACGTTTATGTGGCCAGCAAGGTCTTGCATGAAGGGGCTCAAGTGACTCTGAACGTATTGAATTATCAACTCAGCTGAAAATGACGGAAA
>JABUQX010022726.1:25000-42203 GCA_015478945.1 Trachelipus rathkii
TAAATAAGATAAAAGATCCATTACCTCATTGAGCAACACTTGTTCTGAAAAAAATATGAGAAGAAAAAATAAATAAATGAATAAAAGAATTCATAAGTTTCCTATAAAATCTTTTATTGAAGCCATACGTACTGAAAAATGTTATGTTACTGAGAAGTAATTAATTCCTCTAATTACACAGCAGGCATAACTGAGAAAAATATCATACAGATATATCAGAAGTAACAAAACTTGGAAGTTTTAAAGAACAATTCCAGAGGAATAAGTTGTCAAAACAGAACACATGAAAATTGTGTAACAAAACTGAATGGTTTTGAAGAACAAGTTTTGAAAAACAAGCAGGAACAAATGAAAAACTTGTGTAACAAAACTGAATAAGTTTTGAAGAACAAGCTTTGAAGTCCAAGCAGGAACAAATGAAAGACTTGTGTAACAAAACTACTGAATGAGTTTTGAAGAACAATTATCAGTGAGAACAATTGTTAAAACAAAAGTGAATGAAAAATATGTATGACAAAACTGAGTTTTGAAGAACAAATTTTCTACTTGCTTTGTAAGAACAATTATTCTATTTGTTGAAACAATTTAGGAAAAAGAACAATATGCATTTATTCATAAGGTTCTTTTAAAAATTTAGACAAGAAGATATGCATTGAAGACCATTGAATGAGAAACTACAGGAATATTAAATCAATAGTTATGTAAAGCTTTCTAAGGAAAGTTTAAACAAACTAGAAGTGAAAGAACAATAATGAACTCTTGAGTTCAAAGTTTCACCTCAGACTCATTCACAGCAGCCTAAGTAGCATCATCTTTTGTCAAAGAAATTATGTGTAAGACTGAGAGAGTCACTGTCATCACAGTCAAAACTTTGATATATAGAACCTAATTTAACAGAACTTAAGACATTTCTGGTAGTAAATTGGAATAGTTCTATACAACATGAATGTAAGAATAGTGGTCTCTCTTTTATTAGAGATGCACAGAGTGATTGGTTATTGTTCAAATATGTAGATGAACAATTTTATACCAACAAAAGTTAAACAAGAAATGTCAACTGGGTGGAACAAGAACTGCAAAAATAGTATGAAGTGTATCAATTTGATACAGTAAAAGAAATTTACATGTAATTTCTTTCTTACATGTTATCTTTTCTTACTGTAACAAATGAGAACAGAGAACAAACATGAATGGGATGTTCAGAACGAGGAACATTTTATGTATTGAAACATTTCTGAGAAATATTTAGAGAATAAAATGTATACTAAAATATGAAAGAAAATTAAGAACATTTTCTGAAGAATTGGAACTGAAAGATTTATACATAATCAGTGAGCCAAGAGGAATTAATAAACTGTTCAACTTTTGTACTTTTGGAAATTTTCTAAAATTCGACCCTATTAGTACGGTAGAAGGTTCTTAAGATTATAAATAGGGTGTCAGAAGTATTAGAAGCAAATAAAATAAAATAAAGTACTTGGTCTGTTCCTTTATTTAAGAAATTAGTACTTGAAAGTACTAAGGATGCCAAATTTCTAGAAAATTGAACTAGAATGGAAAAATTAGAAACCTTGGGAACCGTTCTTGATTAGGTCTCAAGAACTAGACTTGTGGAAGTTTTCCGAAATTAACCTGTATTTGTACTTAAGAAATTAACCTGTATTTGTACTAAAGAAATTAACCTGTATTTGTACTTAAGAAATGTATTTTCATGCTTTATACTCTTTCATGAGGGGTTTTTACTTACTTCAGCTGCGTCTAGAGGATATTTCCAATGATGTTCATTTTGTAGTAGGTGTTCTACAATTGCTTTGTTAAAGGAAAAAGAAACATTTTCAAAACGAACAAGTTATATAGAAAATGTTTAAAAGATGTTTGTACTAATATATATAATATATATAATATATATATATAAGTATATATATCAATATATATTATATAATATATAAATTTATATATACATATATCATATATACTATAATATATATATATTAATATATATATAATACTATATCATATATATATATATATAAAAGTATATATATGATATCTGCGTGTAAATAGAGATAGTTGCATCCTAAATGCCGCCTGTAAGCAGCATAGTATCACCTTTATCTCTTTCTTATATACTCTTGACAAGAGATAAGAAAAGAAGAAAGGAGAAAAAAAAACTTAATAAGATATATATATATATATCAGATATATAATATATATATTATATATATATATAAATAATATAATTATATAATATAACTATATAATAATAGTATAATATCATATATACGCGGCGTAGCAGGGGGTTTGCAGGGGCGGCCACTTAAGCCCCCCCCCTAAATCTGGTTGGGCGAAATAAAAAAACTAACCTTAAGATATTTGCCAGATGACATTTTTAAGGGGTTTATTAGTAGAAAAACTGCAAAAAAAAAGAACAACAATCGATAGATACTGAAGGTGTAATTAATAATAATAACATATTATATAAACATAATTTTTTTTATAGCTTTTAATGTGTTTTTAGTATTCATATTGGCTTGAAGTCAACTAGCCTTGTGCTTTTATACAGCTGACTTCTTCTGACAGTATTCTCCCCTAGAACTCTCAGTATGTCGAATGCATTTGGCGGCTGATAAAGCACTGCTTATACTATATATATATATAGTATATATATATATATTATATACTATACATATACTATATATATATATATTATATATAAGTATATTAATATTATAATATATATATATATATATATATATACTATTACATATCATTCAACCTTTGCCCCCCCTAAGTGAAATCCTGGAACGCCATATATATATATATTATATATATAAGATATATCATAAGTATATTAATATATATATATAATATAATATAGATATTTATATATATATATATAATACTATATATTATAGACCATATATATATATATATAATATATATTATAGTATATATATACTATATATATACAGTACTATATATATATATATATATATACATATATAATATATATATTATTAATATTATATACATACTCTACACTATATATATATATATACAGTATATATAATATATATATACTATATATATTATATATATATATATATATTATATTATATGCTTATAATAATATATAATAATGTATATATATATATACATACCTATATATATATATATAAATATCATAATTATATAATACTATAATATATATATACTATATATATACTATATATATATATATATATATTATATATACGCAAAAAGTGCGCTGATCAAAATTATGGTTAAAAAATTTGGTAAGACTGCGATAAGCAATCCAAAATAAAGATGCGGATGTATTGCCATTTAATATCCGCGGCATCGGCATGTTAGATTATATATACTTATATAATATATATATTATATTATATTTTTATTACATAGAACATAGATAAAATCAGTAATGTAATATAAATATTTATAATATACTTATACTAATAAATATATTTAATTTATACTATATTTACATTGTTTTTTTATAATAGAACATATATAATGACTAAAATAACCAGAACAAATCAGCCACAATCTTATAATATAATTGTGTTACCAGGCCGTGCGGGACGGGAACCTAACTAAAGCACCTCACAACCTCTTTCTCCAACCTCCGCACTTAATGAAAGAGATTTTCACAATGCGATACATACTTTTAGCCCACTAGTATTGAAATTCTAAATATTGGAAGCGTTAGTGCTGAGAAACATACAATTTTTCTGCTTTTGCGACCTGAGTCTGTTTCTCTTTTCATCATATATTAGACCAACATTTGCTAAATACTCTTTCACTCGGAACACTAGTTGGCGGACAGGCCAAGTATTTCCTTGCCAAGCGTGGGTAAACATTTTGGGCTTAGCTTTCCAACAATGATCCGACCACTTCGACAAGTCCGTGTAGTCTAATCCAGCGTTTCTCAACCTGGAGGTCGTGATCACATACACCAGGGGTCGAGCTCGAAAAAACGGTTGACGTCGCCGTGTCACAAAAAATATAATATTTATATCAAATTTCACAGTTGTTATTTATAAAAGATTAATACTTAAATAATATAAAATGACGTATACATACATGCATCGAAAAGCAGTACTTTTATTAATAAAAAATTCTGATTATATGTAATATACTATATATATATAGTTATAATAATATAATTACTATAATATATATAAGACTTTGATATTAAATACTATATAATATAATATATTATATAGATATACTATATTATATATATATATATATATATATATATAAGTATATAAAATAATATACTATATTAATATATATAATATATATAACTATATAGATTTTATAATACTATATATATAAATATATATATAGTATTAACTATATATATATATATATATATATAATATATATACTATATTAATAAAATATATATATACTATATTAAATATATATATGGGGTAATTATTTGGTCGCGAGGTTACTAACTTTATGCGTTTTGGCTTTCGGGGGGTCGCGAGACTTAAAAGGTAGAAACTCTGTTCTAGCATGATAGTTTTCCAAACATTGCCTGCCCTTCATCTTTTTAGGTAGTGCGAGTGCGCCTGTTCTTTTTCCCTACTGCGACAATAGAAACACCTTCCAGAGAATTCTGTTATTATTTACTTGCCAGTAAGCGGTGTTGGGTCTGCAGCATTCCGTTTTTTTCCTTTTTAGAATGCGGGTTGAATTAATAGACTAGTTGACAGAATTCTAAGTTTCAACATGCCAACACAAGCCTGACGATTTAAGTTTTACAAAAACCAAAAAAAACTGCCCTTTATAACAGGGATCTAAGTATGTTGCAATAGTATGAAGTGTGCATTAATTGCCACAGAACGCAAATCATTTTTTAGTTTAGTTTACTACGTCTTTCATTCTTTTAAACCGTTATCATTTCATTTGAAGAGTGTTCCAAAATCTATCCTAGCTTTGAATTAATGAATTACACGGAGACAGAAGGCGGTAGAGGCGCATGATTTTTTCGAGTAATTCGTTAACAGCGTTTCATAGCTTAATGGCAGCGGGAATAGCGCATGCTCATTTACCATATTAGTAAGAATGTTTATTTTGAATACGACCCTGCTTACCGCTGACAAAAAGGCAAAGGGTTCTTAAGCCAATGCCGATTTTTTCCTCATATTTTGAACGTAGTACCATTCAGCGAATAGGGAACGTCTTTTCGATAACAAAGTAAAGGATAAGAATATCAAGACGTTTTTTGAATTCTTTTAACCTCAGTTCATTTTGACATTGAATTTAAACATTTTAGTGTTATAAAATTCTTATCAAATGCTCAACAACTATTATTCCGCGCAACATCCGCGGCAAACGCGGATTCGCGGATACTTAATAAGTGCCCGGATGCAGGATGTACCTGCCATCACTTAATAATACTATATATATAATAATGATATATATAATAACATATTTATATACATTGTACTAGTTATATATCTCACAAATAATATATTTCTTATATTTTGAATAGATGCATCCTTTATATCAATATATATATATATATATATATATATATATATATATATATATATATATATATATATTAAACATATATATTATATTATATATATATTATATTATATATAATATATATATATATATATATAATATATATATATATATATATATATATATATAGTATCATATATATATCAGATATATATACCTATATAGAAAAAAACTACATATACAAATTTTTGTTAGTTAATTAAATATGATAAATTTAAAAAACAAGCTTAATACTTGACAATCTCTAAAGATTTACAAAAATTTTCTTAAAATAATGAATTTAGACCAATTTTTTCAGATATACTTAACTTTAGATGCCCATTATATTTCTTCACCCGCTGGTTTCGATGTAGTCCTATTTTGATAGAGTCTGCAAGGCCTCTTAATAATCGACATAATTTTGAAATATTTTCGAACTTTCAATATATATATTAACAGTTTCTTTCAGCATACTTCCGGGGGGCTTTGCCCCTCGGAGACAGTCTGAGTACCCCCCCCCCCTGGGGGGTTGGTAGAGCATGAATTAATTTTTGCTGTAAATTACAAAATAACGCCAATAAATTATATATATAAAATCTATATTATCTAGCCATAAATATAAAATCAGCCAGTATGCATGGAAACTAGGCACTTGCTAGATATGGCCATAAAATAACAAAGTTTGTCAATTCTGCACTCCGAGAAGTCCGATGAGCATTTGAGAACGCTATGTGAGAAAAATAGAGCGTACTGCCTATAAATTTCTTTCGCGAGAAGGTTCCTATGTAGGTAAGAGTGCCTATAGTTAACTATATAGTCATTAGTGTTTACTTTTCTCATCATCAGTTATAAAGATATATTATATATATAATAATATATATATATATATATATTATTATATAAGTATATATATATAGTATATACTATATATATATATAATATATATTATACTAATATATAATATTTTTTTGATATTGCAACGTTCTAAAAAATATATCAGTATATAAGTTTCAATATATATATTAACATATATATATATATAATAATATATATATATATATATATATAATATATATATATATTATGATAATATATATATATATACACATCACATATTATATATATATACACACACACATCAATACATATATATATTATTCACACATATAAAATATAGAAATATATATATAATAAGACGATTAATATATAATATATATTATTATATATATATATATAGTATAATTATATTATATAATATATATATATTATTATATAATAATAATATATAATATATATATATATACACCCACACAGTGTAATATAATAGATACTATATATATAAATATACCTACTAAATATAATATATATATATATATATATATAATATATATATATAATATATAATATATATATCATCTCCTCCTAGAATAAGGCCATGCCCCAAGAGTGGTGCGTCACCTGCTAAATAATTTATATACTATAAGTATAATAATATATTATAAATATATATATATATAATATATATATATATATATAATAGTATATCTATATATATACTAATAATATATATATATTAACATATATATTATATATATTATATATATATATATATATTGCATCTGATGCGGTCAGTTCAAATATTTCTATTTGATGTCATCACATTTGTTGCAATTATGCTATGCTGCGGCTCCATTGGAGTGCCCCCGCCGTTCTTTGCCAAAGTCCACCACAACAAAGTTGACATTTATACGAGGGCCATTACTACTCATTATTTTTCCTAAAAAAAAATAGCTCTACCACTACTTTTTGCACGTGGTATTTCTAAATTCTGATCGAATAATGATAAAAATATTACTGAAAGCTAAACAGAGCTAAGAAAACATATATGACACAAAAAACAAAATTATAATATATTATATATATAAATACATATATATATATCTATATACATATATACTATAAGTATAACATATATATATATATATATATACTATATATATATAATACACTTGATATAATAATTATAGTATAATACTACTATATATAATAAAAAATTCTTTTTTTTTTTTTTTATTATTAATATATATATATATAATATATATATAGTATATATTATATATATATATATATATATATAATATATATATAATATATATTATATATTATTAGTATATATATATAGTATATATATATTATATATATAGTATATACTATAAATATAGTATATATATTATATATAAATATATATATATAATATACTATATATATATAACTATATATATATATAATATTATATAATATAGTATAATAGTATAATTATACTATTTCTAATTATAATAATATATATATATATATATATATACTAATAATATATAACTGAGCGCCTATATTTTTTTAAACTTTTCATAGGCACCTCTTCTCTTTTCAGGATCATGAGGAGAACAATAGATCTCTATTTCAGTAGCGCCAGCAGCAGGACCTAGTAAAAACGAGAGAGCGAAACGCCTCCCAAACTTATCAATTTTTCACCAAATTAAACCATATTGATTTTAAAAGAATGTTGAAAATAAAGGAGCAGGAGATCATCCAGCTCACATTCCACAAAAGTCGTCGACAAACAGCGCTAACTACAGATAAACAAGTGGAACAGAAAATATAGTGCTGGGAATACACTGAGAAAAACGAGCGCGCATTTGTAAACTGTCCAAACATTTCATGAAAATTAGCAAATGTTTTTACCAAAAACAGGTGGCGTGTATTCAAATAACGCGTTCCATCACAACTTTCAAAAAGCTTTAGGAAAAAATGGGAAATTAGAGAAGAAGCATGAACACTCCTCAGCTCACACTAAAGGTCTAGAAAGGAAAACCTCAGAGACAGGCTAATGAAGAAACGATCACGCTCAAAATTGCTCAGCAGCAGCCTGAAAGGGTAGAAAGATGACTTAAATAGAAAGCCGTTTAAAAAATACTTTTGGCGAGGGTTGTATTTTTTGGAAAGGGAAGAAGTAGCTTACACTACTAAATATCAGAGTTTTATTGTAATTTTTTTATTCCGTATTTTTTTTCGGAACAACTGAATGATGATTTTAAAACATGGAGAAAAATCAGAGTAATAGTCGAATTACAGCAGGCCAAGGACACTGTGAATCTTGTGAACTACTCTGTATGTATGGCCGCAAGTTTTGAAAGATGAAGTTGAAAAATAACACTGAAAAAAAGTTCACCGTTTTAGAAAATGAGAGCACTTCTTTAAAAATTAAATGGAGCATGAATATAATTTTAAGAGTTAATTGGACGGGTAAAAAATACAGCGTAAAAGTTTTGGTCAATTGTTAAAATACCAATGGGAAAAGCAGAAACTATTGCAAAGGCTATTGATAAGATAAGGAGCTGATCTTGATTTAAATTATGCACAGCATTATGCTTTTAGGATTTGATGAATGGCTCTTATATGGCCTGGAAAAGTTGGAGTGTAACAAAAAGGACTTTCAGAAAAAGTGCTAACAAAGAAGTTCTCTATGTTACACTGTAGAGGACATATATTGCCCCTGGCAGCAGCCTCATGCAGGAATAAAAATCAGAACGCTAAAAGTTTTTTATATTTTTGAAAGACATCACAAACTGTTTAGAAGGTCGCCAAAAAAAGAAAATATTTTGCATGATATTCAATTATTAATCAATGATCCAATCCTCAAGATTCCAGAATGCATTGAAGTGAGATGCGTTATCCTCATATAGATAGTGAATGCGTCTTCAGAAGCTTGAAGTCAATTTTATGGCTAATGAGCAAATTCACAAAGAAGGTCCAGACCTTGCTTCAACTTGCAGGGAACATCTTGTGCGAAATCAGAAAGTTGAGCGTCACCTGTTATGTAAATGAATGAACTCCTTAGTGCCCTCTCTTATCTTATCTTAGCAAATGCTTTGCAAAAGAAGACTTTCTTTAGACCAAAGTCATCCCCTAATTACTGGAACGAAATTACACCTGCAAAATATTGCACAAATCAGTGTGGAGACGTCAAAAGTGACTTACAAAAAAACGTTCGGTGTGCAAAAAATGGAGAGTATGCATTGAAGTAGTTTACCTGATTGCTAATGAGATAAGAAAAATGCATTTAAAGGAATGAAGATATACTGCAATAGTGTAATCGAAGAAATTGAAGAAAGGGTTCAACGACAAATCAATTGAAATAATGATATTTGCTAGTCGCCTTTGAGACGTTTCAAGTAATTACAAATTTACCGGATATTGAAGTTCGAAAATTTGTGACAGATTTCCGATGCTTAATATGTTCGCCCTGCAATTTTTATATAAATAGGTCAAACTGAAATATTTAAAGCAGATGAAAGTTCATTGTCGAAAAATATTGCGAAGAGGACGCTGCGAGAATGCGAGCTTACAAACTCTGCTGAAATCTTTCTTGTCATTTCTGTAACGATTGAGCTAGGAAGATCGTTCAGTACTATGAAACGAATACTAAAAGTAAGACAAGAAATAGGATGGACTACGGGTGGGGACTAATCCCCCCCTCGGGATGGTTTCCGCGAATCCCCGCTCTTGCGGTTTTAGTGTGGGCTGTCGCGGGACGCGTTTCCTCCGACCATTCCCCTCCGCGTATGAAACGTACGCCCCATCGGCCCTCGCAGCCCCTAAAGGAGCGGTAAATACTCCATTGATAGGGGGTCGTTGCACTCACTGTGCCCGCCAAAACGAATAGCCCTAAACTTTACTGATCCACTGCAGCGTAAAACTAGCTCTAAACTTTTTACTGCATGACTTTTACTGATCAGCCTGCCCGAAAGATACGTAATGATATATATTAATATATATTATATAATATAATATATATATATATATATATATATATATATACTATATATAATAATATATAATATAAATATATCATATATATATATATAATATATAATATATATATATACCGCACGGAGAAAAAGTTAACCAGTCTAAACTGTTTTTGGAGCCTAAACCAACGCTACCATAGATACCTGCTACTATTAAACATCTTGTAAAAAATAACAAGCTAAAAAAAACTAGCAAACTCCAACCGTTTTGGCATATATAAAACAAATCACTTCATTTATTTCTAAACTTACGCTGACAACTTCACTTAACACAACCGACGAATATAAAGTTTAAACCAATACTGATCCGATTGTTTTGTTAACAGTGTGCCAACTCAAAATATCAGAAGGCACTAATTTTATTTAAAAAAAAAGTCAAAATGCCAATATTTTATGAAAACAAGAAGGACTTCAAAATATCAATAAAAATAAGAACAGGCGTTTAGTAAAATTTTGCACTAAAATAGCAATAAACGCACTAGATCTATTGCAAAATGCACCAAATTGGCATCACTGGTTATATTCATATCTCTTACAAATAATCGATTTAACAACTAATCGATTTAATATTACAATATCAAGTATCGTTAATTCCCATAAGAATATCGAGGTGACTAGTTTTTATTTTTCTGCTGCCGAAATGTAAATTAAGCCATATATATATATATATATATATATCATATATATATATATATATATATCTATATATATATATATAATTATATATTATAATATATATAATATATATATACTATATTATATACTAACCTGGAAAAGAAGAAATAAAAAAAGGAAGAAGATGGAGGGTTTAGAGAAAGGGTTAAGGGAGGGGAAGGAGAATGGATAGGGGGAGGTTAGGGGGAGGAATAGGTGGGGGGAATATTCTAGAGGATTATTGAATGAAATTGGTGGGAGAGATGAGGAGGATTTACAAGAGGTGGATGGGGGGAAGTGGGGAGGGAAGGGGATATGGAAATACAAGTGGAAAAAATTATTAGGGCGCTAACTAAAGGAAAACAAGGAAAGTCCACAGTTTTGTTTGTGTGAGTATGAAAATGTTACAGATGGGAGGCAGAGGGTGGAGAATGGCTTTATTATGTTATATAATCTGATGTTGGAGGAAAGGGAGCTAGTTCACAGGCATTGCGAGGATGGTTGTTTGGTTCCCCTTATAAAGGAAAAGGATAGGATGGATGTGGTTAATTATAGAGGCATTGTCTTTGAGCTTGTAGTAGGAAGAAGTGTGAATGGGAGAATACTATTGAGAGGGTGAGAGACTAAACGGAAGAGAGAATGGGGGAAGAACAAGGAGGGATATTAGGTGGAAGGGGTTGTGGATACAAGGATTCACAATGAAGATGCTTGTGGAGAAAGGTATAGAAAAGAAAGGAAAAATGTATGGGTGTTTTTTAGATTTAGAAACCATATGATAGAGTGAAGAGGAGGGAATTATGGAGGGGGCTGGAGAGAATATGGAATAGGGGTAAATTAGGTAAAAGGTATTAGGGGCCTTTAATAGGAATAGTAGAATGTGTGTGAGCGTATTAGGAGGGAGAGTGAGATGTTTGGAGTTGAGAGAGAGGGTTGGGACAGGGATGTGTAATGTCACAGTGGCTCGTGGCTTTTCAATTTATTTAGGGAGAGTGTCTTTCTGAAGGGAATGATGAGGAGGGGAAGGCTTGGAATTGATGGGATAGGGTGATAGCATGGGGAGTGAACATGATACTATTTGCGGATGAAACTGCCTTAGTGGCGAAGAATTCAGAAGTGCTGTAGGTATTGGGTGAAGGAGTTTGAGAGAGGTGTGGGCAAAAGGGTCTAAGATAAATCCAGGTAAGACTAAAGTGTTAGTGTTTGAGGAGAGGAAACAGATGAGGGATGGGGTTAGGGATTGGAAGAAGGAAAGGTTTTTAGATATTTAGGGAGGATTTGAGTAAGGAAAGAGGGTGAAGGAAGATAGAGATCACAGAGTAGGAGGGAAGCGAGAGCATTGAGTGTCGAGGGAATTATGGAAAAGAGGGGATTATCACTATAAACTTAAGATAAGTATGTTTAAAAAATTGTGTTCCAGCGGTACTATATGGGTGAAACATGGGGGTTGAATGCTAGGTCCAAGGAGAAGTGGAAGTGTTTGAGATGAAAGCGTTGAGAGCAATGTGTGGGGTTAGTAAAAGACGAGAGGATTAGGAATAGGGATAAGAGAAGAGATTGATTGAGGAATGGTTTGTGAGAAGCGGAAAAGGTTTGTTAAGATGTGTTTGGACACCTGGAGCAGAATGGAGGAACAGAGGGTGGTTAGGAGAGTTTGGAGGCGGAGGGGACTAGGAAAGAGAGCGAAGGGAGACCAAGAGAAGCATGGCATGGTGGAATAAATGAAATGCTGGAAGAAGAGAGGATGAGGGAGGAAGGTAGGGCGTTGGCGAGAGAAAGAAAGGAATGGAGGAGGTGGCTGGGGGCGAGATGAAGGAAAATATGAATTAGGGAAGCTGCACGCACCACTACCCCGCTTAAGCGGAATAAGTGTTTGTATAATAATTAATAATAATAATATAATATCATGAGTATATATGTCTTGTGGAGGGCAGACGTGTTTTTGAGTGCTCTGTGTTGAAAGTTTATATTTATTTTATTTATTGTTATTATTATATTATGTAAAGCTTTTAAAAAATTTCTTAAAATAAATGAATTTTACATATTATTTTAGATATACTTAAGTTGATGCATATATTTCTTCACCGCTGCCTTTGATAATATTGTCAATGGTTATTAGCTTTGTTTCTAATGTGTCTCATAATTTTTAAAATTTCAACTTCAATATATATATTAACAGTGTTTCTTTCAGGCATACTTCCGGGGGGGCTTTGCCCCTCGGGGACAGCGAGTACCCCCCCCCCCCGGAGAAAAATCGAGCATGAATTAATTTTTGCTGTAAATTACAAAATAACGCAAATAAATATATATAAAAAAAGTATGTTATTATCTAGCCATAAATAATAAAATCAGCCAGAATGCATGGAAACTTGCTAGATATGGCCATAAAATAACAAATTTGTCAATTCTGACTCCGAGAAAGTCAAGTACGTGAAGCATTTTGAGAACGCTATGTGAGGAATTAGGTACTGCTATAGAAATTTCTTTCGAAAAAGGTCCTATTAGTTAAGGAGTGGGTTAATAAAACATATAGTCTTAGTGTTTACTCTTCTCATGATCTCATATATATATAATATATATATATATATATTATTATATATAATATATATATTATATATATAGATATATATATATATAGTTATATAGCTAGCTATTATCTATTCTGCAACGCGTATATATATTATAGTACTATATATATATATATATTGTGGCAAAAGGGTCTAAGATAAATCCACGGTAAGAGTAAATGTTAGTGTGTGAAGGAAGAAACACGATGAGGGCAGGGGTTAGGCATTAGAGTAGGAGGTGTATTTAGAAGAAGTAAAAGGTTTTTTTAGAGTATTTAGGGATGGATTGGTAAAGGAAGGAGGATGAGGAAAGAGTCTCAGAGTAAGAGAGGGAACGAGAGCATTGAGTGGTCTGACGGGAATGTAGAAAGAGGGGATTTATCACTTAAACTTAAGATAAGAATGTTTGAAAAAATTATGTGTTCCAGGGGTACTATATGGGTGTGAAACGATGGGGGTTAAATGCTAGGCAGAAGAAGGTTGGAAGTGTTGAGATGAAGGTTGAGAGCAGGTGGGGGTAGTAAAAGAGAGAGGATTAGAAAGGGGTGATAAGAGAGAGATGTGATTGGAGGAATGTTCTGGTGGGAAGAGGAAAGGGATATGGTTAAGATGGTTTGGACACCTGGGAGAGAATGGAGAACAGAGGGTGGTATAGGAGAGTTGGAGGCGGAGGGATAGGAAAAGAGATGAAGGGGAGACCAAGAAAGAAGATGGATGGATGGAAGAAGGAAATGCGAAGAGAGTAGGGATGAGGTGGAGGAAGGTAGGGCGTTGGCGAGAAATAGAAAGGAATGGAGGAGGGGGGCGGCGAGATGAAGAGAAAAATATAATTAGGAAGCCTATCACGCAACCACTACCCCGCGTTTAACGGAATAAGGTTTGTATTAATAATATAATAATAATATATATCTATCATGAGTATAATGTCATTGTGAAGGGCAGACGTGTTTTTGAGTGCTCTGTGTTGAAAGTTATTATTATTTATTTATTGCTTATTATTATTATTGTAAACCTTTTAGTGAAAGGTGTTTTTCAATCTTGTCTGTTTTAATTAAAGTTTTTAATTAAATCATATCAGTTAGATCCATTTTATTAGTTTCAGTCAAGTTCTCGCGTGAGTTTTTAAAAAAGATAAGTTCTATTTAAGTTTTTTTCTTTTCTTTGTCAAGTTTTGTGGTTGAGTTTTGAGTCAAAGTAAATTGGGAAAGGTTACGTAAGTTGAGATTTATTTTTTTTATTATACAAAATTTGATGTTTTTAATTTAATTTTAAGCATATTAAAATTTTTAAGTTGTAGGTTTTACGCGTATGATCAATTTGATCTCTATTCGTCCCTTTTGTTTTTGTCTGGCTTTTGCTAATATATTATATATAAATATATTTATATATATAATATATATAATAATATATATAATAATATTAATATAATATATAACTATAATATATAATATATATATATAATATATATGGTATTATATATAATATATATATATATTATATATATATATATATATATAATATATATAATATATAATATTGTACTAATAAATAATTTGTTTATTTAAAAAGAATCTTCATAAAATAAGAAAATAGTAAAACTGTTTCAAAATCTAAAGCTTTTAAAACATGTTTATTTACATATTATTTTAGAGATATTTAACTTAAGGAATTATGTTTCTTCATCGTTGGTTTTCAATGCTAGTCCCTTGCCTTTTGAATAGAGTCCGCAAGGCTCTAATAAAAAAATTAGATAATTAATCGGTAAATTTAAAATTTCGTAGTTTCCAAGTTTTCCGTATCATGTTAAGGGGGAGGATATATTTTCCCCCGATTTTGTTTAATATTCTCATTCGATTCTTATGAAATTTTCAGAAGATATATAAAACAGGCGAGATAAACAAGTTTATTAGCGGCAATTTTCTGTATACCCACTTTTTCACTTTTTATTATTATTATATATGGGTTAGGTCTATCAGTAAATTGTCCATTCTTAGACAATTTTTTTGTAACATTATTCTATAACACATGATACAGCCCATACTTATTTTTAAAGAACTAGTTTACTTATTTCAATTATATAAGGTTACCACTTAAAGAATTTTAATTTATAATTGAAAAACTACGATTAATATAATTTACCTAAATAACAGAAAAAGTCATAATTCTGCTCCATTTTTCTTGTAAGTTAATTAGAATCACGAGACAATGAACGAATTTTAAAGAAAGTCCCAGAAATGCGCTGGTTTCTCAAGCTTACTGCAACTGCTTGCTGTTAAGTTTCCGCAGTGTTTTCGCCGTGAATAATTTCATACTATTTAACTTTTTACCGCGTTAAATTTCTCAAAAAGATAGGCGGTCGAGTTACCGCAAGCTTCGTATTTACAAGCGAAAATATTATTTAGGTTGGCTGATCAAGAATGCATATTAAATATAAATTTGAATTTATTGTTAATAGAAGAGTTAGAATAATAATAATTGTCGACATCTTTATTCTCAAATCACAGTATAGTGATAATCAAAATTTTCTTCCATTATTTGTATTTCCTTTAATATTAGGCGTCATGCTAAGCTGATAAGTGAGGACTCACCCCTCTATATATATATATATATATATATATTTATATATATATATATATATATATATATATATATATATATATATATATATATATATATATATATATATATATATATATATATAATAATAATTATAATATATATATATATATATATATATCAATATATATATATATATATAATATATATATATAATATATATATATATAATATATTACTATATATATATAATATATATATATATAATTATATATTACTAATATATTACAATTATTAAATATACTAATATAAATGTATGCAGTATATATATATTAATACTAATAATATATACTATACTATACTTATACTATATACTAATGATATAATATATCTATAAGTGGCTTAAAATGACACAGACAAATCTCGATAACCATAATATATTAATCATTAGTTTCGGCGTTGAACTCCATATATATATATAACATGTATATATAAAACTATAGTATATAATATATATACCTATAATATTATATATTATATATGATACAATATATATACTATATATATATATATATATAATATCAAATATAGCAATATATATATATAAATATACTTGAGTTTCTAATATATATATACTATATATAATATATATATTATACTATATATATAATATATATATATATATATATATTATATATACTATATAATACATATATATAATATATATATATTATATATACATATATAACTTATATAATATAAATATAGTATATTATATAAATTTATTATTTACTTATATTTAATTTTAGATTTTATATTTAGTATTATATATTAGATTATATATATGACTATACTACGATATTACTATAATCACCTTATATATATATATATAATATATAATATACTATATTCATTTATATATATACTGATAATATAATTATAATGGCTTGAAATTGACGCAAGACGCAAACTAAACAGTGTATGAATCCGATGAGGTGCGGGGTGTCGAAGCCAACA